>BMAW01040185.1:681557-727243 GCA_019974015.1 Nephila pilipes
CGAAAGGAGAAAGAACCATTTTCCCAGGCCTGCGCGCTCTGAAAGTTTACGCACACGCGGGACCGGACGATTTTCCTCATTAATTTTAATTTCATATAAAAATTCATGTAAAATAATGCATGCGATTGAACACACTGAAACTTACAGATTATTTTTATTGAAAGCATCTAAATAAACAGTAGAAATTTTTTTGTGATATTTAAAAAATAATTACGAATTTTGAAGAAATTATATTCATTTTGATAAAAAAAAATAAATTATATAGCTATGAAAATAACAATATAAAAGACAACATTTTTTATAAATTTTCAAGTATTTAAAATATAAGTAAAATAATAGAGAATTGAATACAAAAAAAAATATAAAATAAATAAAATAAAATTACTAAATAATACTTTAAGTTTTTGAAGCTTATGATACATTTCGAAACATTGTTCAGGACAAGAAATTACGTTGCAAATTTTTCATTTATTATATGTCATCTTGTTTTTTTTTTTATTATTATTATTATTATTATTATTTAGGGAACCTTTTTTGGACACAACATATTGTCTCCTTGACTTTTCACTCAGACATTTCAATCTTTTCTTCATGACAATAAAGATAAAATTGATACAAAAGCATACATAATACCATCCTGAGAACAATAAGTATACTCCCAACCCTAAACATTTCATCATTTCCCTCCACTCCGTCAAAATATGAAGAAAAACCAGCCCTTTAATTACAGCCCTTTAAATGTGCCATCCAAACAAAAGAATCGAACACACAAATACAGTTGTTTAAATTTTCAAATTCCCCTGAACCAATAACAAAAATAAAAACAAACAAACAAAAAAATCGGAGACAAAAGCAAGAATTGAAAGTCAACACTCTGTGGAACGATATTTGAAAATGTAACGAACTTCAACCACCATCTAAAGGCCGTTAAAAATTCAAATAAAATGTTCCAATTTGAAATTATATCAGTGTGATCATGGACCCGGTGGCACGGAAACACCAATCACGTATACGTTTCCGTGGGTCATGAAGGGAGAATCGCGCGATCTCGTATACGTGATCGTCCTGGACATGTTAAGTAACCGAAGAATGCCGGGTAGGAATTTCGCGCAGTTGAGCGATTTTGAGAAGAGCCCGATCATCGGTATGAAAACCGCAGTACGCACCGTGGTGCTCGCCAGGTCGATCGTTCGCAGTGTGCTGTCAAAACATTTTGGGAGTTGTAGACACGAGATGGTACCCACGACCAAAGAACTATGTCTAGAGCAACCACGAAGACGACGAGGCGAGAGGGTCAAAGGATTATACAGTAAGCGCTCATAGATCCCATAGTTCCAAGATACAATCAGATGTAAGACTGTCAATTGTTCTACAAACTTATGAAAGCGAATCTTCAATTCGAGCGCCCTTTTCGTGCACTGCCGTTAACACCGAAACATTGGCGACTCCATCTACAGTGTTGCCAAGTCAGAGGGATGTGGAATGCCACAGACTACCAAAACATGGTATTTATTGATGAATCTTGGTTTCTTTTAGGGTCAGATGATAAATGCGTACGGGTGTGGAGGTGCTCTGGTGAACGGTTCAGTTCCACCCACGTTCTCACGTTATTCATTATGATATGAATGGCCTATGATAGCCGGTCTACTCTAATTGTAGTACGTGGAACCTTTACGGGCTAACGTTATGTTGATGACATTCTCGACCCAATGTGGGACCTTTCCCAAATGGTCTTCCAGGGCAATTTTCAGCAAGATAATGTTCGTCCGCATAGAGTTCAAATGGCTCAAGACCTTCTACGGCATGTTCAGACTCTTCAATGGCCAGTCCTCTCCCCGACTTGTGCATATAGAGCATTTGTGGGACTATTTGAAACGCCGGACTGTGTTGCAGCCTGTTTTGCAGCAGGGGGGCAGTCAAACGTGCTACTGAAGTTGCACTCGATTTGTCCAATTGCACACACTGTAAATCTCATCTGTATCATTATGTGTGTATTAATTTCATTTAAATCCGTAACTCCCTTCATGGTGAATTAATTTTCAATGTTCCTGAATATATATATATATATATATATATAATAATTATAATTATTATTATTATTATTTATATCTAAAATAATTATTACTACCTTTTTTCCATATTCCATGTTTTTATTTATTTAATAATTTACTTGCATGTTGTACAATAAAAACATAACTTGTATATATATTACTGCCCCAATTCTTTTTTGTGTTGAAATTTAAATAGAAAAGTAACGGGATAGGTGTCAATTATTTATTTAACTGTTATCACCATCGTGTTATTAACTTTTGCCGGTTTTTCTGGTGTATTAAGTAACATATTTTCATAAACATTGTATTTGCTACGCATAGCAACTGTCTGAGATGAGTTATAAATAAGAAGGAAAAAAATATGTATTTTTTATTATCTAGATAATCTTTTTATAGTATGTGATAATCTTACCACAAACCTAATGACGCATAACATTTTTTTCTCAAAATAGCTCGTTACTAAACTTCCTCGACGCATTACGAAACAATCTTTAGGGCATTTTTTTTTTCAATAACTAAAGGCAAAATATAATCACTTCAAAAATTAGCTTTACACCTTTTTTGGTTTACTACTCACAACCTCATGCATGTGATTACATAAACAATTATTTATTGTATTAATATTTCTTTGAAATCTAGCTAAATCTCTTAATAGATTAACAATTCATTTCCAGTGCTCCCAAAATCTCAATAACGTTAGTGCCATATTATATATATATATATATATATATATATATATATATATATATATTAGTCTTAAAATAATAAACTTTACAGGTTCTACAAAACTATATCATATACATGAACATTTAAATGGTTTATCTTATAATTCTCAATAAAGATTCAAAAGTAGTTTGAATTTTATTAAGATGCAATGCATTTTAATACTTTATCAAAGTGAAATCAGTAAAGTGTTTATTAATGCGTTATTAATATTTTTATAAACATATTTTTTTAATTACAAATTCTGTACACGCGACGAAATCGTTTCCAGGAACGCGGTCATGGTCTCTCGAGATTTCTTACCAAAGAAGTTTAAGTCGAGTCACGGGTTCGAGTCCCAAGTTCCATTAAATACCCAACAAACTGAATAATGGGACCTTCTGCACATTAAATGGAAATGAATCTCACAGTCCTCGGCCGGTGAGGTGGAAAAATTAGGAGAATGAGCATCAGTTGAGGTACTGACCTCGTCTCTCGATTGAGATTTAACATTTACTAGTAGTTTTGGCACGACATCATTTCAAATCAACATATCCAATCTCTCATTTTCCTAACTTAATCATCATCATTATCAGTTCTCATCCCACAAAGCTGGTGCATGTGACCGCAACGACTGCATGTTATTTAATTTGGTCTAACACTATTTCCTGGGCACTTCCCCGACCTGGCCATTTAAACGAATTCGCTCAATTCTTGTATTATCATTAGGTGATATTCCCAACTACATGTCCAATTCATGTACAGTGTCGTCTTTTTTAATTTTGACGGAAATTGGTTTGGCAGATGTTTTATTATTCTGTTAAATGTTTGAATGTTATTTTTATTTGGCCAGAAAATATTTTAAGAGTCTTTCTGAGAAAAGTAGTCTGAAAGATATTTAATTTCTGTTCTTTTGATGCAACGTGTTTCAAGCCTCATTTCTTTAAAGAAAGATTGCTAATATTGTGGTAGTGAATACACGTAGTTTGCGTTTAATGTTTATATTTGGAGTTCCCAGAATTTATGCATTGTTCCGAATGACTGTTTGGACTTTCTAATTTTAGTTTTTATCTCTTCATCTGTGCTTACCTTTTTATCTATTGTAACTCCTAGGTATGAAAAACAGTTTTTGGCAACTTAAAATGTGCACTATTAATTCTACTGGAATGAAGAAAGGGTTGTTGCTTTGATGATTTATTTTTAAAAATTGAACAATATTTGTGTAGAAGACACTTTAAAGCATTTTAAGGACATCGTTTTAATTCATTTAATAAATTATGGCATCTTCTGATGTGTTATACTTAACAAATTTAAAAATATTTTCTCATCTATCTATAACGATCACAATCGTAAGAGAAAATTTTGTTATTTTATTCCATTTTAAAACTTTTGATTAGTTTATATAGCATAAACATTAAAATAGACATTGTTCTTTGCAATAGTACTTTCGAAAACTTGGATGAAATGAGTTCATCATCACTAATAAATGTTGGCGACGGCATGCAACTCAAATATGTCATTTCTTCCACTCACGCAACCGTAATTGACATTCGAGCAACGAGGTTCTCCACGGCCACGGTAACCGAGTGATCATATATATATATATATATATATATATATATATATATATATATATATATATATTAAAGTTTGACAATTTTCTCCCTTCTGATATTTCTTAAGATAAAAAAAATCACAAAATCACAAGTTGGTTTTCCTTTCTCTTTCTTTCATTTTTTTTACGAAAAACAGAAATGTTGTAATTGCGTCCATATATAAAAAATATACATGTCAAGATCGTAACAGTTTTGTTTGTAATAATATCATTAATAACTTTCAAGCATTTTAGTCTGACATATAGGCATGTAATAATATTTGACGAGTGAAGACTTTGAACATTATAACAGTTATTTAAGATGTCTGATTTAATTACTTTAAATTATTATTTTACGATATTAAAGTGAAATGCATTAAAAAAAGTTTTCACATCTTTAGTTGTATAAATTCCAACACGTTTTATCCGAGCTAAGTCTAGCCATATTAAATAGTTTTAATCCAAAACAAACTTCAGCAAAACATTAATTTTAACTGGAATCTATGGATTTCACAACAGTTAAAAAATGAATGAATTTCATTAAGCCAATAAGAAACATATCCCTGTGTCAGGAGTTACTAAAAGATACATATGATCCGGTTTTTTTTCTTATAACTTTCCTACTTTGAATGGGTCTAATCAACCCATTTTTTTAACTTATTTCATGATAGTTTGCGACGCCCTATTTTTTTTTTAAGTGTTCCTTGAATGGATAAACTTTCGTAGTTTTTAATTTTTTCGGACTTGCAGAATTTTTTTTTAAATAAGAAAATGGTATTTTACCGGATTATATAGTTCTAATTGACCATATCATTAATATACATAAAAATTCATATAACGGTAAATTTAGTATTTTGGAGTTATCTGCGTTTCAAATAATGCTTGATAGATGTCACGTGATCGAAAAATAATTCATCATTATTTGGTTTCCAACTGGATATGCTTCTTGTTTCTTATATGTCGAAAAAGAATAAATCCGGACTTTTCCTTTCAGTTATGCAGCATGATGTTAAGGCTTCAGGTGAGAAAGGAAAGAAACTAGATGTAATTTTATGTATAAAAAATACAATTTACTAAAAGTACTCGCAGAATAGATGCACTGATAAATTAACTGTCGCATATACATGCAAAGGAGAAACTAGGAAACGGTGCATTTGTTTATTTTACAATATAATTGGCTCGGGTGCAAAAAAATGTGATTTTTTTTCCAAGGGCTCTAGTAAATCCTTTTTGCAGTTATCTTTTTTCCCAAATGAACTTAAAAAACACATAACTACACCTCGCAAAAATATTAAGATGAAAAAAAAAAATCCCAGTAACAATTGCATCGGGCGAAAAACTAGCAAATATCGGAACACCTAATAGAGGAAGTGCAAGTGATGCTGTTTAGAGAATGACGTGACTGTTTATTTTCGTCTCACAGATGATGATGATAGTGAAATTTTATTGGCGCAAGAGCCAGATGTGGCCATACTGCGCCAAACAAGGTAAATCTGTGATCTAGACATTAAACATTGAAAAAAGATTGATAGACATAAAGGTCATGTAAGAAAGTAAAGTTTATTGGCGCATGAACCAAATATGGCTATGCTGCGCCAAACAAGAATTAACTGTGGTCTAGACGAGAAGAAATTGAAGGAAAGACAAATTAGTTGACAAGGAGGGTTGGAAATAGAGAAGGGTCGCTAGGGTATCTCGGGGGCGCGTCATCCGTGTTTACCAAACACAGTAAACCCCATGGGAAAGAAAAAAATCACTAGGGTACCTCGGGGTCATGATGCCTTTCGTCGCACAGAAAAGCAACACAATGGTTATAGGTTCAAAGAGAGATCAACAAACGCAAAGTGTGTTTCATGCTCAGCTTTTCTTTGTCTAGAACATGTAAATATGCACCGTATCGATTGATTGATTGGTTTTATTAACCTCGCACTAGAAGCAGCATGAAGGGTATTGGTGACGGATCTCGTAATTTTGAGTTTAGGTTAAGAGACGACACCTGGACTTGCATCTCCCTCTCCGAACTTCCTCAGACGAATCCTTGCATCTTCCTTTCTCCGAACTTCCTCATCTCCCTTTAAGGGAGGACTTTGAGCCTCGAAAGATTTAACGTACATCAGCCCCGGCTACACTGTGGATCTGTAGCGGTACCAAGGCTCGAAAACACGACTCGACGAAAACAACGCCGGCCGCGAGACCATGACTACTAGGCAATCGCGGCCGCAAATGTGTACTGTAAATCTTGTTTATCATAAATATATCAAGAATAAAAGATGTAAAACTCAATAAATTTGTAATAAAATTTATTTTTATTTTCCAAGCTTTTAAATCCATAATACTGCTTATACAAACAAAATTGTTGCCCGGGGAAGGGGGGGGGAGAAATAACAAGAAAAAAAAAAAGGTGGAAGGGGAGTTATAAAATGTGTTGTCTCTGTTTATAAAGATAAAAATAAATGCTATAAAACTATATTAAAATATTTATTATGACCTAGAATAAATATAAACCACACTGGTTCTATTGGATTCGTACAAATGTATATAGAACGTAGCTTTTTTTCAACAAATTATGTAAGCTAAATCCTCTCAAGTCAACATATAGTACTCATTCCATGCTTCCTCGTTCACGTACCCCCCGTCAAGTACATTTAACGTAACACTAGAAGCAATCCTTTCACTCCGACACAGAAAGATATCTGTTTCATTCCCCTTCCAACAACAGGGCAGAGGTCTATCTGTGAGTAACACGCCCCCCAACCAGGATCCCGTTATCGATAGCGGGCCTCCGTCAGGGAACGTCAGTAAATATGAGGGGCCCTGGGGACACTGCGGCACTTACCTGTTACCCACGTGGTGGCACGCGACTGTCTGCAAAATACCCTCACGCTACTGTTTCACTTTACCGCCCCTTTTCCTCTGTGGTGAGATTTTTCTAATCTTGGGGGGTGAGTGGAAACATTCCGGTAGTAGGTGGGCCCCACTTAAGTGGTCTCAACCCTCAGAATACGGGAGGAGGGGGTATCTCTTGATGTGAGTTGCATAATCAAGGGCGTGTAATAACAAAAGAGGGAGAATGGAGGTTAAAGGTAGGGTGAGAGGTTGAAAATGAAAGTGACACCGCGGAATCTCCCTACGGGAGTGGAATCGCGTCCTCAGAGTATGTGCTCCCCACCCTCCAGGTAAGACTATGAGTGCGTGGGTCGGAAGTCCCGTTTGCTTAAAGAGCAGTCTAGCCTGAGTTTGGGAGCCAGGAAGTGGTTGGCCGCGGAAAAAGGAGAGTAGGAGTATTGAATTAGGCCTAATAGAGCCTATTCGTACGGAATTTTTTCAGGCAGTAATTCGGGAAAACATTTTTTGAAGTAGATGGGGAAAGGGATTTTAATATTGGCATGAAAGTTTGCACGAAAAAGGTGAAAAAAATAATGAAAAATATTTAAAAGTTTAATATAAAAACGAATATTGCACAGAAAAAGGTTTTGTGATTGTATAGTTTAATTATTATGTTTTGTAATTATCGTGTAAATGTTATCTAGATCATGCTTTAAACCATAGATAATTTAATAATTGATCATGTTTGTCTTATCGCGTAGAAAAATTAAGCACCAAACTAATTTTGGGGGAGGGGTCTCTGAAATTTTTAAATACTCGGGCTCACAGCACTTAATGAACAATAAAAAAATGTTCCCCAAAATAGCTAATGATCCCTTCATTTCTGCAAGACTCCCATGCTTTAGCTTAACCATCTATATGGGTGAAACAGTCTGATCTTTAGATCAACTAACGATGAAATAAATTACTCTTTACTGTTAAGCGGAATTTAAAATTAGTACGTTGAAAAATATCAGTAGTCTAAATTGTGATGAAGAGTATTATGAACTTTTCGATTCTTAATATTTTCAATGCAATTGACTTGCAATTCATGGACACAGGGCCGGACATACGCGGACAACGGGTGCTGTGCACCGGGTCCTCAACATGAAAAGGAACTAAAGTAATGTACTCTTGCACAGGAAAACTTGACAATATTCCTATCGTTATCAGTATAACGTAAAGTTCATTTTATCGAAAGCATTATAGTAGATCAATGAATTTCTACAATCTTCAAACTAATTCTTGATGATGCAAATGGCTAGTTTTTGTTATTTGATTCGGGGAACTCCCGAGTATCCCCACCTAAGCTACATTTTTTTTGTCAAGTATTTGTGCAAAACGCTTAAATGCACTTGCTATATTAAGCATCGCAAAACAGAAATTGCAAAAATTTGCAATTTTTCTGAAGTAATTAATGTACTAACAAAAACATAATCACTCATTAAATAAACATGCTTTTGTAATATTTGTTCGTGTTTGTAATTCTTTTTTACTTTACAAGAAATTTAGACTCCCTAATAGTTTCTTGCATCCAAGCCCCTTTATAGTGAAGGCCGACTCTGCATGGATATTGACATTTTTCTCAATTTAACTTTATTACAAAAAATCTTGTAACTCAAATTATCGGTTGAAACCTCGCTAAGCGTATAATTTAAGGATCAAATGAATAATAACCTTTAATGCGATTTATTCCTTACTTCTTATTCAGTTTCGCCAAAATATAGAGATGAGATTCAGATTGTTCGCCATACACTTAATCGTAATATTCGCAAAATTCAAATTAATACTCTATTTGATGCGTGCGTTCATTTTAAAAATATTTTGCGAGTCGATTACCTTTTCGATTCAAATTACCTTCTAGAGTGCTTTTTTTTCATTTACTTTTATGTAAACCATTGATTACACAATGATTTAAACAATTTTATTGTTTATAAGAAAAATAATTTTATGAATGAAAAATTATTGTTGCACGATTGAAACTAATTTTTTCTCCAAGTGCAGTAGCTCCCTGCTGAACAAAAACGTCTCCGTTTTCGAAACAAAATGACTTTTTTCTTAAAAAGAATAAATGATGCTGTTAGCTAAATGTTTTACTTGCTTATTGCAGAAAGGTATTAAAAAAAATGAAATAACGAGCAGCCAGAAATCCCTCATCTCCACTGAGAGAGTATTACATCGTTGTTTAAGTTACGAATATAGTAAATATACTTACTTTAACGCCATCCATTTAATAATTGTCTTTTGCGGGTATTTATTAAACTGATTGAAAACTTTAAAGAATTTATTCATTCAATCGGTTTATTCTTATCGGATATCAACTCGTTGAAGCTCAACTTAACTATACTATTATAAAGCTAAATCTTTCCTCATCGGATGATAATATTAACTCTTCGAGTAATAAAGAACAGGGTTCAAAATCTCTCTTAAAACACTTTTACGAATAGAAAAAAAGTTCCAACATTATTATATTCTGAATTCGATATCCTACACAGAACTGCATATTTTAATATTCTACTTATTTCTGTTTTAAAAAAAAAATGGTGTATTTTTGGCACAACATCATAATAAACGAAATTATGTGAAATTCCGGACATTTTTCTGTCCAAGTATTATTTTGGTTTCTTTTTAGGTGAATTTTATTTGATGAAGTGTGCATTAAATTTTATATATATATATATATATATATATTGTTTTGATTCTAAATTTTTACGAAAAAAATGGGTCTAAAATTACAGTAAATGAAACACATTCTTCAAAAATGCAATCTGACTTTTTAAAAAGAAACTGGTAAAAAAAATATCCTTAAAAACAAAATTTTCATCAGTTTTATTCATAGTTTTCATGAATATTCATTTAAAGTGTGTAAACGTTTTTTTTTAAGTTTGTTAAAAACACATACAACACAATTGTATATTTTTATAATTTTGTTAAGCATATAAGATTTTCATATTGGCGACGGATCTCGAAATTTTGAAACTCGATAAGTGACAAGGACGACATCTGAGCTGGCACTTCCTTCTCCAATCTCCCACACCATGCCAACGGGAGGATATGGGATCTCGACTGATTTAATGTACATCAGCTCCGCCAAGGCGGGTCATCAGCGATACCTGGACTCGAACCCACGACTCGACGGAAACAACGCCATGACCATTAGGGTACCGCCTCCGCTGCAAATAATTATAAGTTTTATCATAAAGTAAAGAAAAGTTGAAAGTTTATTTAAGCAAACCAATTACTTTTAATTATATAAAATCTAAATTTCTTATACAATTGTATCTAGTAAATGAATTACAAAAATAAAATAAAAAATATTTGATGACGATATGAAGGACTTGACATTTAAAATTTGGTTTCTTAAGAAGTTTGGAAATACCAGTACTATATTGCTTTAAATTATAAATAAATAAATACGGCAATAAAAACATTGCAACGGTTAAACAATATTTCAAAAAAGTAAATCTTAAAACTCACATTGTACAATTGGTTAACATTTTAAAACTAATTCAAAATGTTGCCAAGAAAATTATAATAAATCAGCCAATGAAAAAATACTTTTCTTTGATCCATTATGAACATCTAGCAAAATTTTTCATTCTTTTTATAATATTTTTGAGAATAAAGTTCAGTATTGGCATGACATCATACTTTAATGTTGGTTAACAAAAAGTATCTCATGCAATATTTTTCAAATACAAATATAGGATTCAAAATCTATATCGGTTGGGTCCTACTCTAGCCTACGATTTGTGAATGAAAATAAAATGGCGTTAAATCGCTAATAGAGTTGCTATCATAACCGGTATCTAATTGGGTTTTATTATGAGAATGGTTACGAATTTGGCGCATCTGAAGTATTTTTTAACTCCATTTTGTTGACTGTCGCCAAGGGCTGGGCTAGGCTAAAATAGGATTTTACCATTAATATCTAAGGGTCGGATCGCGTAACGCTGTGGAAAACAAACATTCCACACAAGCACTCGGATTTGTAGAGGGGACGGTTTCCAAGGGTTTAAAGGTCAAATCAAAAACGAGTTTCAAAGATATAGGGTTTCTTTAAAGCCTGTTTACGATTGGTTCTTAGCTGTCTTTGAAGTTCCACATGTTGTAGCTATGGTATTCCTTTAGCTAAGAAAAAATATTGGCTGCTAAATTTTGAAGTTTGGAAAAAAGGAGATTTTTCTGGATTCACTGAGATGGAACGATCTTCTTTGGAATATATTTTTAGATCTTCCCGAAATTTAATGGTGATATTAAGACTTTCAAAATCCGAATCATGACATTATTAAACCTGTTCGTATTTGGATCTTACGCCCGAATTAGCCCCCCCCTATCCCCCCTTTTTTTAACGGTGCAATTTTCATGTCAATAAGTTGACGAAACAAAATGTTTCTGAGGAAAAACTGTTGAAAATTTCAAAATGTTTCGTATAAAAAGAAATTAGTACTTTTCAAATATTTAGAAGGCAAATTTGTAAAGATAAACCTCTAAATTTACTTACCTTGAACTAGTATTAAAATAACTTACTTTGTATTTATCAACCTCACAGTTTATTAATGCATACAAAATAAAAAAAATTTAAGATAGTCTACGTGTGTTATTTCCGTTTCTTTTAGTTTTATTTCATTTATTTAATTGTTCTCTTTTTATTTTTGTATAATCGTTCGATTCACTCAAGTTTGGAGTGATTCGTATTTATAAGGTGACCAATTCTTGTTTTTTTTTTTTTTAACAAAAGGAATTCAAACAAGGTTTCATTGGATTTTTTTTATGATAACAGTTGTGGAAAAAAAACAACAACTGAGCCTGCTCCATTTAACTACATATTTTTTCAAAATAAACATAAATGACAATTCTAATATTTCAAATTTATATAAATTTTAATTCTTTAAATTATATTTTCTTGTTATATGAATTTCTTTTTAGGACAATTTTTCATTGAAGAATGTGCATTTCCTTCATTGTCTGTAATAAATGGAAACTCCTTTTCTTAATAAATTTTGCGCCTCTTTGAAGCACTCATAATTGGATTCTTAAAAAAAAATATGCTTGCATAGTAATGTTTAGTTAATTAAAGAAGATTAAAGTTAAGTAAGGGCAAGTAAATCCTTCAGATTTAAGTAAATCTGAAGGATTTACTTGCCCCTTAATACGGGTTTAAAATTAAAAGAAAAAATAAATTAATATTTCATAAACAATAATAAATATTCTTTAGAAAGTAGCTAAACTTTGTTATATTTCTATTTATTATTTGTTATATTTGTTATTATTATAGCTAAACTTTGTTATATTTCTGTTAATTGTAGCATTTTTATTTTTTGGTAATAATGTTTTGATTTTTTTTTGAAGCACGTATAAAAGTGTGAAGGCTCAGGGAAAAAAATATTTTCTTTTTTGGGAGATGTAGTATCATAAAGACTGCTCAATTCAGCAATCCCCTTTCGGTAAACAAAAAGAGGGTCACTCCTATCGACGTTATAGCGTACACACAGTCACGTACGCACCTATCATCATAGATAACTTTATGTTTAAACGGTTGCATAAAATAACCGTTATAGCCTTTAAAATTTTAGGAGTACAAAAGGATGCAAAAAAGTATTTTTGGAGTACAGGTTTTATTTTCGGAGTAAAGGTTTTTTAAGCAGGCCTTTACCAGCTGTACTGTTTTTTAAAAAAACTCCCTTAAAGAGTACAGTTGATCACCCAAATTATTTGAATCAACGCAAGAAGCACGTTGCATTTTGGAGCATTATTAGCCACCAAAGGGCTATTGTTGGATCACTTTTTGCGTACCAGATCACTTTTCAATTTTTTATCATGTGCTTCAATTTTAATTACATTTAGCTTAAATATATTCAATTTAATATTTTATTGTTTACTTTAATTCTTATTTTTAATTGAGAAATTTAATAATAATTATAAAAAAAAAAAGCTCACCTTGGGTGGCTAAATCTATTCTTTGCAAAACTTTATATAGAACCTTTTTAAAAAATTTATTTTTTTTTATAATGTTAATGCATTTACTTAATTTGTCAGACATTAAAGACTTCATCTCGTTTGAATCTCGTCCCTAGTTTATACGATTTCGAATATCTTGTTCCTATTATTAAAAAGGTACTATATATTTGAAGATGAAGGGGAGGGGGACTTGTGGGATTTCCTTCTACTTTTTTTGTCAGATTTCTTTAACTTTAAGGGCTGTATTGGTAAAATTTGTATGTAAGCATTTCCTGATTATTCATATAAATGTGTACAAAAAAAAAGCCAATGAATTATGAACTGGTCTTACAATCGACAAAATGTTTTGACGAACTTAGCGTGAGTAAATAAATTTGGCTTGATTCACTGTTTTCCCCTTTTTCGAATAACAATGTTATATACCAGGTAGTGGGCTTGTATGAGGTCAATGACAGTCACATTCCGGTTTTTCATATTTTACAAGGAACCACATTGAAGTTACAGAGTAATAAATGCACAAATTTTAATTTGTATTGATTGATATGGTTATATATTCTACACA
The DNA here is from genome assembly GCA_019974015.1 of Nephila pilipes. NCBI lineage: Eukaryota > Metazoa > Arthropoda > Arachnida > Araneae > Nephilidae > Nephila > Nephila pilipes. The sequence goes on from BMAW01040185.1 coordinate 695,293, forward strand.
AGTGTAAAGTAGAGTATACATTCATAAGAGAGAGAGAGAAAATATAATTAAGAGAATGAAAAATGCAAAACAACAATTATTTTAAAATTTGCATGGCTAAAATAAAATATAATGAAAATGTAATAGTAAAAAGTTTAAGATTTAATAAAGATCTTGGGTCTTTTTTTTTTTTTTTTTTTTTTAATTATGGTGTAAAATTTGTTGAATTCGGTCCTAACAATTCTGTGAGATAAATATTGGTCAATTGTGAACAATGTGTTGATTTCACGAACTCCATTGTGGAGATTTACTGCAATATGTTGCCGCTCCAAAATTGAAATTGGATGGCAAACAGTTTTCTTTAAATATGATTATTTTGATTTAGGCTCGAATTTCCAAATTTCAGTTATCGAAGTAGATTTGTGCTGTATTTGCAAAGCCTGATCCTTCTTCTTTTCTAACTTTACTAATATCTTAGATGCTTTTCAACAGGTATTATTTCAGATATTCGTAATGCCTCTTCAATAATATCATAAACAAATGTATACACAGAATTAGTAGAAGTAGATATCAAAATTTCATATTTTCAAACGAGTGATTGAAATCTTATTAATATGCTTGAATCTGAAATAATAATGAAAAAAAAAAAGCGGGATTTAAAAATTCAACGGGAGCCGCACTGTTTTCAACGAAGAGTCGAATGGTACTCCAAGAGCAGTGTTTGCCCAACTTTGTTATGTACACAAGAGTTATATCTTAACGTTTTCATAATGTACGTAGTTCTTATCATAGTGACAAATTTAGGCGAATTAGAATGCCCATGACGGGAGATTAGATCCAGCTTTAACAGATAAACTTGAACAAGGATTGAAATCAAGTTATTAAGATTTTTCTCTATAAATATTGTTTTTATTGTTATTGAGTTTTGATTTTATTTCCCAAAGTCAGGCGATTTATTGTATATAAAAATTAAAAAAATGGTAACTACCCTCCCTCCCAAATGAATATTTTCAGTATTCGGAATATGTCTTCTGTGTTTAATAAATATTAGCAATTCAGCTGGGATAAATATTAACAATATCTGAGCGAGTTTGAACGGTACCGAGCGCAGAAAGCTTTGTCCTGCAGTCTGGTTTTGCGAAATCAAACCTGCCTCATTTTTTTTTCGGTTGTAATCCAAACATAACATATATTACGACCTTACAAGACGACAATAAATGCACTGATTTATTTAATGCATCAAAATTTATGATCGAGGTTTCACTTCCACCAGAGTATCACAATATATTACAAACAATAATTATAAATGATGCATTTGAATTGCTTTCAAATATTTTTACTCTTCTAAAAATATTATAAACCTTGCCAATAAATCGTAACTGAAAGATGTTTCTAAAAATTGAAAAAAAAAAAAAAATTACAAATTGCTTGAGGTTTGGTATTAGTCGAGAACAATTTTATTTATCTTTTTAATCATTTCAACTGGCCTAGGTAACTAAAAGGTCAAAGTCGTGAAAACGTGGCCTGTGTAGTCTTTTATTATTAAAACGTTTTTCTGAATTTCACTTGGTGTGTGTGTGTCATCAAATTTTCGATCGTTAATTTAACCAACTTCCCATCAAGCTAGAGCTTTGAAATTTTGGGAATCGTTCGTACTCGCCTAACAATGCAATATTTAGACGTTTGCGACAAGTTTTAACTAATATTTCAATAATTTTAATAAGCCAAAATATTCTTTCCTCTCGGCGCTTTTAGGATTGAGGAAAAAATTTCTTTCCCCCTCTGGGAGCACCGGGCACTCCCCACGCCGCATGAGGTGTCGTAAACCTTTTGTACTCACAAAGGGGAGATACTATCTCCCCTTTACTATCTCCGAGATAGTAAGGGTTGCTGACTTTTAGTCAGTAATCATTCGCAAGAAAGAAAGTTTCCAATATTTGGCGCCGTGTCTTATCACAATAATTTTTTCTGAATTCTGGTTCCCATTTTTTTTTTAATAGAATGACTTACAAACTTTCAAATGCATGTTTTGATTTTATGAGTATTATGAATTTTTTAATACGCTCACAAATGTCTCTTTTTAAGTAAATTTTAAAGTTAAAAATAACTAACAGTTTTAACTAATATTCCAATAATTTTCTTTAATAAACTTTGACACCATATAAAAACGTTGTTTTTAAAAACGTTGGTTTTTATATCGAATTATTCTAGTCTTGGGATCAAATACTGATTCCAAGGAAGATTCGCCGTGTATCGGAGTTGATGTCGAGGCCCTAAATTCTCCCGTTGGTGGGATGTGGAAATTTGGAGAGAAAGGTGTCAATTCACAGGTATTGTCCTCGTCAGAGACCCAAAATTTCGATGGCCTCAGGGGTTTGCCTTTTTATATATGAGCGAAAATCATGACCACGAGACTTCCTGGTGATTTTTTTTCTTTCCAATAGGGTTTACTGTCTTTAATAAACCCGGATGACGCGACCCCTGGATACCCTAGTAATCCTTCTCTATTTTCGATCCTTCTTCTTGTCAACCAATTCCCCCCCCCCCCAATTTCAGACTTCTAGATCACATTCACATCTTGTTTTGGTGCAGTATAGCCAAATTTGACTTTTGCGTCTTTTAACTTCACCTTCACTCCCACACCCAAAATTACGAGTTTCATCGCCTATAGCCGTCGTGTTGCGTCTAAATTACGCTAATAAGCAATCAATAAAAAAAAATATTTCGTCTATCGTATCCGAATCTATCGTATCGTGTAAGAAAATGAAACAAAAATCACATCTTCTAAACTTGTTCTAGTTCTCGTAAGTCGCATATCATGTTGTATTTTATGAATATACGAAGCACACACAATTATGTCAGTTATTTAATTTACTATCAATTTTGTATGTGATAAAAATGTTATAATTTTACTTAAATAATTTAGTTATTTGAAATTTTTATGAACACTTTACTATCCCAATTTGTACAATGTAATAAACGACACACATACAAAATGAAATAAATTACCTTATTGAAATTTGTTTCAAGGCCCAGTAAATTAACTTTGCTTTATAAAAAATATTATCTTATTTTCAAATAAAATTAACAAACACATTTTTGAAACAATATAGAGTTTTATACTATTAGAATTTTCAGAGATTTATTGTTTAAAAAAATAATTGTGAGCACAATTTAAGATTTTGGAAATAAAGTTAAGAAGATTGCTTAAAAAGGGTAATTTTCTCCAATTTTTCAAACGTGTTTCAGGATTGAAAATTTAAACTGATCTTTTCTTAAAAATGAATTGCAATTGATCACAGAAGTCACCTAAAAATAAATATGGAATCCTACACTGTATTAAAAAGTATTTTTGGCTATACATATTAATATCGGATAAGATGCATGAAAATACATAACTTTTTCACAGTATATGAAACGTTAACAATTAGTATAAATAATACACTTAATAACAAAAACGTTTTACACCAATAATGTTTAAACATTTTCTTGGTGTTTAAGTAAGATATTTTTCCCCCTCCTATTTATGAGATACTAACAATATGAAAACCATGGTGAAAATTTCATTTAAAATCAAAAGACTTTTTGTTTTACCATTATTTTAACTCATCTTTTTTATACATTTTATGATGTTTTTTATTGATTGATTATTTATTAATGCCGTAATTTGAAGCATCGCGATGGTTATTGGCAACGGTCCTCGTAATTCTGAACTTCTGTCAAATCACGAGGACGACGCCTGAATTGGCACCACCCTCTCTTCATATCCACATCACGCCACGGGAGGACTTTGGGCCCTGACAGATTTAACATTACACGGTGGTAACGTTAGCCCCAGCTACACGGTGGGTCTTTAGTGGCATCAGGGCTCGAACCTGCGACTCGACGTAAACCGCCAGCCGCGAGTTCGCTACCATGGGCGTGACCACTAGGCTTCCGCGGCCTCTTATGATAATGGAAAATATTAAGTGAAACTTCTGACGTCATTCTAATCAATGTATTAAATTACATCTAAAGATGATTCAACTAAAAGCTAGTTTTTAGGTGTGATCATCGTGTTCCAGATTTCTTTTTCTTCACTATTGTTTTTTTATGATAGTATTGCAAATGACATTCTCAATTTATAACTACCTGTTGTTTTATAAATAAATATATATTTTCTCCATGTGGGTAGTCAAAAAATAGTTTTTTCAGAATAATGAAACAGTGTGAAACGAATGAATTGGGCTTCTCATAGTGTTAGAATGGATAAGATAAATCCAGAAAAGAAGATCTTTGCAGCAAAGCCCTTTCCTAGTCAGAAAAGAGGAAGACCAAAACTATGGTGACTTCATTCTGGAAGTTGGTTTTTAAGGTGATTGGAGAAAGGAACGGGCAAGGGGACTAAGGCTAAAGACAGGCTATCTTGGAGGAATTTTCAAAAGGCTTTGGCCCACCCTGGACTGTTGAGTCGAATATGATGATGGATTAAACACTATATCTATGTTATTAGTAATGTAGAAAACTAAGAAATATAAGAGTTATAGCTTAGTTACGAAATTCTCTGCGCAAAAATAAAAATGTTATTAATTACTGAAGAGTTTTGAACACTTTTTTAAAAAAAGATGGTCCTTTTAAATAAGAGAGAGAAGAGAGGGAATTTTATTTCTATTAAAAACAAAATTCGTAGTCTAACATCATTAGTTCTCAGAAAAGATGTATATATTGCAACTCTTATGATAGAGATGAATCCAAGAACTACCAAGATTGTCATTGCCACTTATTTCGCCAAAAAATAATTTTTTTTTGTCTTAGGGTATCTTTTTTCTCATTTAGCTGTATAATTGTATTTCACTAATGTTTTTAAGGTGGCTACTTGAAACCAATAATACGACCACATGGTTATGATCACAAGCTCATGACAAGAGTTGTTTTTGGCCGTGTCATGGATTCGAGTCCTGATTCCAAGATTCTCCTAATAACAGACCTGCCTTGTTGGTGGGCTAATGCACGTTAAATCTGTCGCCAAGTCCTCAAGTTCGGATGGTGGGAACAAGATAGGTGCTATTTATTTATTTTTTGGTGACGAGACTTTTTATACAAATTTCGTGCATAGCAATTCTCATGTAGAATCTAAATATCGCATTTATTAAATTGGCGAAAAAAGACCGAATTTGGCGACCGACGTAACTGTATCTTGGCAAAAAGAGAGAGAAAGACTGAGAGAGAAGAAAAAGAAAAGGAAAAAGGAAAGAAAAAAAAAAGAAGAAACCGGTGGTAAATAACAGTGTAAAGTTTTTTGAGATACCTTTGCTGGCTTCATATCCCCCATAATCCAATTAATAATAATAATAAAAAATTCGGACACATTTCATTTCTGTCGCATTAAAAAAATTACTGGATAATTTAATCATCTAAAACTTAGTCACATGTTAAGAAATTACACAAAATAATTTATCACCTTTTAAGCGATCCGTAAGGCAAATTTCCCGACAATTTTTATCTCTCACGACTGATGATCAATAAAACATTTCATCGTAATTTTTTAAGAATTACAAAGTTCTTAAAAATTTTTGTATTCGATGAAAAATCTAATTACTTATATATAAACGATTTAACTTAATGAATTCAGCAATGAAAATGTTACAGTAAAAAATTTATTTTCAATAAACGGAAGGGAAAGATTGCTTTCAACCACCTTTGACGTCTTTAAAAAAATTCATTTCCGTTGCAATTTTTTTAAAAAAAATTTGCAGATATGCACTTACAATAGCCAGAAATTGATTAAATTGATTTTCTTTACGAAATGCCTATTGTGTTTAAATTGACTTCCTTAAGAAAATGTTGAATGATTAAATTTATTTTCATAAGAAAATACTAATTGACTTTTTCTTGTATTCCCCTTTATTCTTAACGCAAAATTGTGTTACTCTCAAAAACTGCTTGTGCTCCAAGTTTTAAGATTCCATTTATATTTTTTTCTATACAATTAACTTTTAGTCATTTCTTTGAAAATTATAAAAAAAAAAAAAAAAAAAATTGTAAATTATTAAAATAAATTTTGTGGAAATCTATATAGGCCGGTGAATTATTCATAAAAAATTTCAATATTTAATTTCTTATATATGAAAAGCGGATTGAATAAAATTAATGAAAAGTTATGAATTTAACTGCACATTGCAGGAAAAAAAATAAATGTTTATATAATGAGTGAGTATATTTATTATCTTTTTGATTAAAAATTTTCGATAACGCACATGACACAAAAATCGATTGCTTATTAACGTGGACAACTGGGGATTGACTTTGTAGTTTCGAACTGTAGTCAAGTGAAGAGAACGACACCTGAGCTCCGAACCTCCACACCACGCCGTTGGAGCACTAGGAACCTCCAACAGATTTAACGGGCATCACCTCCGCTACACGTGATGGCTTTTAGTGGCGGTGAGACTCGAGCCCTCGAATCGAAGGAAACAATGTTGGCTGTGAACTCGCGACCAAGACAACTTGGCTATCGCAGCCAGCACAGAAATCAACAGACATATAAATAAAGTAGATTACCTAAAACCACACAATGAAAAATTAGCTAAAACATTTCTGATGTAGTTCTTAGTTTTATAGGAGGGAAAAAAAAAAGAATAATGAAATATGAGGGAAATTCGTATTTAAGATTTATTAATAATCAATACGACAAAGATTGAAAAAATTAGTTTTTTACTGTTTGATTTCATCTATTTATTCATGTGGCAAATTGAAGTAACACGAGGGCTATTGACGACAGTCTTCATAATTTTCAGCCACGGTAAAATGACGAGGATGACACCTAAATTAGTACCTCACTCTCCTGACTTAGGAGTGGAGTCTCGACAGATTTAAAGAACATCAGTCCCGCAACTCGGTTAATCTTCGATGGAATCAGAAGTAGATCCCACGACTCGACGGAAACATCGGTCACGAACATGATTATTTGGCTACCGCAGCCATAGTTATTTATTTTTGTGGAACAAATACGCTTATATATATATATTTGCTATACATTGTAATGTTACCTTTTTTTTAAATGTAAGAATACTTCTATTCTTATTGAGAAGATTTAGAAACCAGCAAGTATACGGTCATTAGGCTTATTATCTCTTTTCTCCGCATCAAACAGTGGATCTGGATTGCATACAAACACATGAAAAGAAATATTTTGCATTTTCGTATATGCCTTTTACTAGGCGCACTAATTAAATTGTGTACATTGCACATAGTCACACAGCCAGAAAACCGTTATAAATGGTTTAGGGCAAGCCAACTAGAAAATACTTAATAAAATTACTCTGTGTTACATTTTATGTTTCTTTAAATAAATATATACAAATATTGTATAATGGATTCAATCATTTGTTCAATATCTCTATCTTGAAAAAAATGATTGAATATCGATGTTGTTGCAAGAATGATTCTGAAGCATCAATTAAAGCATACGTTCAATCCACTTCTCAACAGAATAATTCCGAAAATCTTCAGAAACCAACTCAATTCCGCGTGACACCTTTCTCAGTATATTGCTATTTAAACTTTCTCGCTTATATTGCTAACTTTCTATTTATTTTAACGAAGCTTTCCCAGTTGAACGTTTGTTTCCCACCTTTACTTACATTTGTGAATCAAACGATCTAGATCATATTTTCATTACTCTTATGCTATAGACACACTTTTAAAAAGTACTTATAAGTGCATAAAAAATCCTTTCGGTAAATTTTTGTGTGATGTAATAGCAATTTAATATTTCCTATCGAAATTTAAAAATTGTTGGTTAAGATACAACGATATCATTAAAAAACTACTAAATGGAAAACCAGCAACTATCCACTGTTTTGTAAACTGCATGGTATTTCATAATTGAGATGATGTCGCGTAATTCTAGAAGTTATATTTAGTTTTATAACTAGAACACTATCGTAGCGTAATAGTGGCTGCACAAGAAAAAGAGCAAATGGACCAAATTTATCTCCGCGATAGCTAGTACAGAACATCATGACTTCGCCAAATAGGTGAAGAACCGGAAACAGAGAACGCAGGTCACGTGAGCAAAACGTAGGTTCAAACCAATTTGCGTGTAGGGAGCGCGGTAGAGAGCATCCGGATGGGATCGATTCTGTGGAGTACTAGGACAGGACAAAGAGAAGGCTTAGAGAAAGCGAGCATGGGTGAAAGAAAGCTTGAAATGGCGATGTAGTAAGTTGAAAAATTGTTTTGTTTTATTATACTGTTTGTATATTGATTTTGCCATCCAAAAATGTGTCCCGTGTACAAATCGGTGCTATTTATAGATTGTCTTTTCATGTTGTTCCGCGATCTCTTTTTGTTTGATTTGCGTGCCCTCTGCTCTTACGGATAGCAAAACGCGCCGAGTGAAAAAGGAATAACCAAGAAAAATCGTAAACGCTTGTATTTTTTTTTATTGGGATTTTTTTAAGCTATTCTAAATTTTCGTTCGCAGTAAGATTATATTGTTGTCATGGTATTGTAGCTGTTTAGTTACTCTTCTCAATTAACTTCATTCTAAATGGAACTGAAAGTGATGTTCTTTTTCTCTTGGGAAAACGTCTGAGAACGCGATGGATTCCCCCAAAGCTTTGAAACTGCGTAATGACAGCCATGACAGCTTTCTTTTAGTTATAACTCCGATGTTCTTTTTAAACCCTAAGGCTATTTTTGAATTTTTGTGAGGTATCAAATCTTATCATTTATCTCTTTTAGTTTATTGATGAATTTTTTTTGTCTTGTTTTTTTCGCGGTTTTTTTTAAATCGTGTTTACATGAATGTTCTCTGTAACTTTTTATTTTCTTTTTAAATTTGAATGTTTGATTACTTGTGCTGATGTTGATTAATATATGATGAATTAACAGTGGATGACTTACATGCTTTTGGAGTATGTTTCTCTGCTTGCGTTTTTGATTTGATAGTTTTGGTTATGAATCTAGATAAATTTAGGTGTTTCTCATTTCAGTTTTTGTATCTGTTTAGTATTTCAAAATGAATATATAATTATTTGGCATATACACGGTTTGTGAAATACAGAATACTTTTCGATATGTAAAATTTAGTATGTAAAAAAAGATGCTTCAAATATGTATTGTTTTGATCCAAAATTTAATGGTCATTTCAAGTTTCATAATTTTGCATTCTCAATTCTTAAAATTTTTTTACTTCCTATTACTATATAATGTTGTATGGTTTTAGTATATATATATATATACAAAAATTTGAAGTTATTTATGGTATTGAATTGGAACCATTTTTTCAAATTTTTTGATAGATTATTTCCTATATTTAATTTAATATTTAGAAATTACATATTAACACTGTATTTGAACAATCAATTTTATACTGATCCAATTGGTGACTTTTAATGAAATAAATAAAAAAGTTGAATTTTAAAATTTATTTTCTTGCCTCCCTTTTTTTTTCTTCCAGTATTTGTGTACAGAATATTTAGTATTTGTATTTCAAGACTTGTTATTTTAACTGCCTGTAAAATTTTTTTATTACTGAATGTATTTTGGAGTTATATATTTTTTGTTTCCTTGAAATCTTCCAAGGTATTTTATAGGAATGAATGAATTTAGAATAAATATGGCTGAAATCAAATTGAAAAATTTACAATACCTCTTTTAGTCAGATTAACTGGGACTAGAGTCAATTTGGATATCAAAAATCAGGCAAAGAAAATTGGGTAAAAATTAAATAAAATAGAGCATACATATAAAAAGTTATATTAAACAAATAGAGTATGAATTGTATTTACAGGTGATAAAGGTGTCTACTGTATGTAATTAGAAGATTACGCCTAAAGTTTTATTGAATTTTCTTTTAAAATTATGTAGTGTCTTATATTATTTATCCATTGGTGATAGATGCAACACAGGTTTTGTTAACTTAGCATAGAACATATGTAAAGTCCCTTTTTCCCCCATTTTTTTTGCATATTCATAACTGTTGGGAGATAAAATAAATAATATTGGCAAATAAAAATATCTTTTTGAAGTACATTGGATGATGCAAATAAATATTATGGAAATGTACAAATCTTTTCTCCAATTTAAAACCAAAAAAATTCTTTGTTAGACTGTGGTTATCTGGAGGTTCAAGTTTAAGGGCTTAGAGATTCTAATGTATTAGAAAAAAGGTGTCACACTTTAATGTATTATTTTGTAAAAAAAACATTTATTTCAATAAAACTTTACAACTCATTGTGTAAAATACTCGATGTAGTTATTTGTTTGGTGAAGAGGAGATAAACATAGTGTGACCATACATCCCTTTTTTTTTTTTTTTTTTTTTTTTTTTTTTGAAATAATCTGTCCTGTTTTTTGATTGCCAGAAGTAAATGTTAAGAAATCCATTGGATAGTTTCATTATTTGAAATCAGTATCAAATATACTTAACAAATTTATTCTTCTGATAAATAGAATTGTATAAATTATTTATTTCTATTCCTGTTCTCTTCATCAATAAGTAAAAACTGTGAAGATTTTGAATACATATTCTGTCATCTAAAAATTAGTAGACATCTTGTTTTGAGGGAAAGTAGATGGTCATTAATAACTTCTACCTAAAGTGGCTGCAGTAGCCTAGTGGTCATGGTCAAGGACTCTTGGCCAGTGTTTTTTGAGTCGTGGGTTTGAGCCTTGATGCCATTAAAGATTCACCGCATAGCCCTTGTGTTGCTTCTAAGACTGCATTAATTATATCAAACCACATGACCAGGGTTCAAAATTATGAGGTTCATTGGCAATTGCCCTCACGTTGTTTCTAGTGCAATGTTATTAATACCAACCAAACCAAACTTCTACCAAAAAATGAACAGCTTATCATTCATAAGAGTTGTCTTCTAAAAACATTAGTTTATGTATATTTTTTTGAGAAATTATTGATTTTACTGTCATTTATTTTGTTGTTGCAGCCATACATTGTTCTGAAGGGTATTAAAATATGCTGAATTTTAATTTTACTTTGAACATCAATCCTAACTCTCAACATAATTAATATAGAAACTTGTATTAAATTACAATTCTAAAAATATTGCAAACAACTTAGATTTAAACAATTTCACCGTATGTCAGGTTTGGTCATAATTTTAGATGTATGTTTTTAATAAACTGTATTATTATAGCCAATAAATATTTTCGTCACAAAATTGGAGTGATCATGGCATCAAGCTGATGGTTAGAAATGTTTCATTTGGGCTGCTTATTCAAATTCTGATTCTACTAGATATCATTCATTTGAGAGGAGAAAGCATATTAAATCTTATGGTAGCTCTGACTTCATCATACTGTAATTTCAACAAGGTATATTGACTTTGGTTAGCAGTCTTTGTGTCAGTGATAGGTAGGCAGGAAGAAGTGTTTATTATAAAAACAAAACATTTTTCTTTATTTTAAACCATTCACAATCAAATTTTTGTTGAAGTTTTGGTAAAAAAATTACATTTTAGAGTTATATAGGGTAGAATATACTGAAAATAAAATTGCCTTGTTTTTTCTCATTTGGCTGATTTATAAAGAAATCATTGAACATATAAGCAAACTAAGTAATTTCTCTAAATTAATGTTTTTTAATTTAAATATTTAGTTTTTTATGATGATACTTGCTAAAACAAGTAGAATGAAGTGTAATTTTGCCATTAAAAGGTGACTTTTGTAAGAAATTTAATGGCATTGACTCTGGTTGGAGCAATTTTCCCGGAAAATGTTCCTTCTCATCAAGCCTTACACCATCTGGCATTGTCCTCTTGGATGGAAAACTGAATAACTAAAACTAACCTTTTGAAAACTTTAACCTTTTAAAATACTTAAACGAAACTAATCTTTTAATATGCTCTATGTCCAAACTTGTGGTAGATTGTTGCAATCTGCATTTTAACCTTTCAGTGTGTATTAATATCTTTCTATTGATGCATGTGAAAAGAATTTATAATGATCATGTCAATAATCCTGGTAAATGAATGCCAGTTCCATTTGTTTCCTTTAATCGTAATGAACTGCTTCTTCTAAAGCTAGTTATGGTGAATCCTTTCTCCTTGCATTGATTGTAGGTCTAAATTGCTTGAGAAGCTAAAAAAATATGTCCCCTGCTTTCCATTCCATTATGCAACTGTAGCCAGTGGCTCTATCAAATTAAAATTTGTGGCCATTGAAACACACACATCATCTTAATTAAAATTTCACTTCTGGTATCAAATTGTGAAATCATATGATCCAAGAGGCATCTTTTTTAAATCTCCAGTTGACAGAATTGTACACTATGCCATCTTGATTTTTTTTTTTTTTTTTTTTTGTGTCTGTAGCTCTAAATTTCATAGCTGTGGGAGTATTGTTGCAAACTTGTGCTTAGTGTTGTTTTCATCTGATTGTGGGTTCAAATCTCAATGTTACTAAAAACACACCATGTAGGTCAGCTGATCTTATTAAACCATTAACAGTTATGAAGGAGCCCAGCTTGCGCTTGAATAGCACACCATAATGCTCTGACAAGCTTAGCTGGCCTGAAATATTTTGACCCAAATGGTTGCTACAGAACTCTACTCGCCTACCCAATGTGCGCTGATGAGTTTCATCAACGTATATTATCCTACAATGTTTGAGTTACAAATGACACCTATTGGCAAAATTTAGCATACAGATTGCAGTATCAGTACCACGAAATATTTTGCATAATGAGGAAAAATGTTACCTATCTAGTTGTTGATCTAATTATTTATCTTGTGTAATTTGTGGGAGTTTGTTGCTGAACTGGCTCAAAAACAAAAACTAAATAATTCTAATGATGAATAAATTTGATGGTGATGTGTTTGTGATGAATAATTCCAAGTTTTAAAATGTATCACATATAAAAGAGTTTTATTTAAATACAGCAATTAAAAGTTTCATAAAGTTTAAAAATTTGCATGTATTCATTTAGATATTTTAGCATTTTGCAAACTAATGTTTATCATTTACTGGATTGTTTAAAAGTGTCTGTTACAGTTATTGTAAATATCACATTAATGTGCCACACATAATTCTTTTAACACTATCCTTTAAAAGTGCACAAGCTATCTAATTTTCCCTCAGAAAAAGATGACATTTTCAGAAGCCACAAGGTGGAAAGTGGCTACCACTTTCAGCGATTGTTTGATTGTAACACTGTGCATACTAAGAGAGCTAAAACTGTTGATTCTCTTAACCGTCAAAGGGTTAAATCTGTCTTACTCCAAGTCCTGTTGGTGTGGGATGAAAGTTTGGAGAGGAAGGTGTTAGTTCAAGAGTCGTCCTTGTCACTTGACTGACGAGATGCGTTGCCAATAGCCCTCATATTGATTGTAAGTTAGTCATTAGTGAACAATCAATCTAAACTTTATGTCCTTCAATTTGTAAAACAAGACTGAAAAAATTGTCAAAAATATACACTATAGCTTTTCGTACTTTTCAATCCGACAGCATCTCCAAAATTACTCTTGATATTCTGGTTTCTTTGTTTGCCAACATAAAATGAGAAAGAACTGTATCAATCTTCACCATACATTGCCCAACATTTATATCCAAAGCAAATTGATATTGATTTGATAAATTGCTTCAAAGAATTTAGACCATAATAATTTAAAATCATTTCATCGATTGACAAGTTTTCCTGAAACACTAAATTTGCATAATATTTTATTAATTTTTCAATTGAATAAAAACTATGGTTTGAATTGCTTGTCTGGAAAGATTGAAAAGAAGGAAAAAAAGGTGCTCAAATTAGAATTTTAAATCTGTACTTTGGATAATTAATAACATTTCTCATAGAAGTGAACTGAATACAAAGTAAAAATACAAAATGTTTAATTCTTTCACGGAAAAAAAGTGTGAAGGTGAGGCAGGGACGAAAAAGTTGCAGCCTCGAAAAGATATCAATTTGTGATAATAAGCAAATTTTTTTCAAGGTAGAAGTGAGGAAATACTGGCTGAATTGTAAAATAGCTCCTCAGATAATAAACAAGTGTCTCTTGTAACTGTATGACGAACTTTGAAGTCGAATGTTTGCATGAATCTTTGGAAATTTGGATGAAAACCATGACTGCTTAAACATCATAAAAAACATTTCTGAAATGGGCAGTAAACATTATGTCCTGAAATTGTTCACAGAAAAAAATATTTTGGGATGAGAAAACTTCAAATTAGATGGTCTAGGTAGTAATAATTACTTCTGGCATGACTTGCAAAAAAGATTTTACGAGTTGTACAGTAGAAAAGTAGGTGATTCTTATATAGTAAAAGCACACTGCATAGAGTTTGTGACAAAATGTGCTCAGAATTTTGTCTGTTGATGTATACAGGTCTTATACCCTTTAGGCATCTTTTTGGAGGATCTAAATGGAAATTTTAACAAGATTAGACTCTTAGTCAAACATCAATCTGCAAAAGTTGTTCAAAAGAGTAAAGAATTACGTTTTATCCTGACCTAAATTCCACAGAAAAACGGTTGGGTTAGTTGTTTCAGAAAGTATACAAAAACAACAAATGACATTAGGTGTATGGATTGTCATTATGGAAAGATGAAATCTGGAATCTATCCTTAAGAGTTTAATCAACTTGATGGTTTATAACTTATAAAGTTGTTTCAAGTTAATCAAAAAATGGTTGTCTAATACTTAATGAATTTGCTTATCTTTCTTATCCCACATGTGGTCTTATAATTTTGTAATGGCACTTTTTTGTTACATTGATGTTTCATTTGTTTCTAATTAATTTCTGACATGTGAATTGACACATTTTTCTGAAATCATCATATAGTGATAGTAAATGCTTTTGAATTTGAATAAGATTTTCATTCATTTATTAAATATTAGTGAGTCTTATCTTACAATTTTGTATTAAACTATATTTCGTAGTGAATTTTATTAGAGTAGCATGTTCCATGTAATTTTTCGAGATGTTTTTAGATGAATAATTGGGATATCTTAAAAAATAAAGTTATGTAAAAAGTGTGATGCATTTGAATATTCTAAGATGTATTCATTTGCCAGTTTTTTTATTTATAATCAGTTTTTGGAAATTAAATGTTTCCTATTAATCTGCTCTAGATATAACACTTAAAACAATAGTGTTAAAAAGAAGCTTGTAATTTTTAATCATTGCTGAATGATGAGAATGAAAAATTTAAACTCATGACTCTCTTATAAGGGAAAAAATTAAAAATCCCTCAATTTCAAAAGGTTTCCATTTATATAGAGCACAGAAAATGTTATAACTATCTTATTATGAACTTAAAAATATAATTTGTTTTGTTACAAAAATGATTAATTTTATCAAAAAATAAATTTAATGTATTGTCTTTTGTAAAATA
This sequence comes from Nephila pilipes, assembly GCA_019974015.1. Taxonomy (NCBI): domain Eukaryota; kingdom Metazoa; phylum Arthropoda; class Arachnida; order Araneae; family Nephilidae; genus Nephila; species Nephila pilipes. The sequence goes on from BMAW01040185.1 coordinate 710,612, forward strand.
GATATTTGCAAGGGATTTATTATAGAGTTTTGAATGATGCTTTCTACCCTACCAGACTTTTGAACTCGTGGTGGCTTGTATTCCTATCCAAGTATTCTACTTCCCTAGTTTTTTTTTAAACAGTTTGTACTGGAGCCTAGAAGATAGCTAATTTTATATTAACTTCACACTACAGTTGCATTATGGGATGGATTTCATAATTTTAATCTTTGAGTTAGTCTTCTGGTCTATTGTATATGATCACTTATATTTTTATTATGTTTTAAATTTTAGCTTGAAATAAATAAATTTTCAGAAAAAATATTTTACTGCTGTAAAAATTATGTATATAGTATATTTTTCAATTGTATACGAATGGGGGGAAAGGCTGGGCTGAGATTTGATATTATTGCCCATTTGTGATCATTTGTAGGGGCAATTTGGATGTAAATACTGTTATGTAACCTTTAACACAAATTAAGAATTCTAGTAATTTTTGGCAAGAGAGATTATTCTTATAGATTTCTATCTAGTAGTGTAGGTAACAATGAAGAATTTGCAGTGTGTATGTAAAATGGTGTCAAATAATGAAAGTTGGTGTAATTTCAGCCAAATTTACACCAGTTATTTCGGTTGCCAAAAATCCCTCCTTCCGTAAAAGATAGCAACAAACAGTTTGATTCATCACATAAACATACTTATGTATGAATTTAGGTGATGGTGTATAGTTTCCTGACACTTTTTGAAACACCATTTGGTCAAGCACACTGTTTTTCGTGTCTCTACACCTTTCATTGGATCCACAAAATTATAAAAATGATTAACTTTAAAGTGCTAGAACTTGCAGCTTTTAGTTCTTCAATTTGATATGCTTTCCATGAGTTTCAAAATTTATGATGGATCCTTCAATACTTCTTTTAATTGCTTAGAAAAACATATTTGCTGTTCTATCGGAAATCCTTTTAACAATGTAACATTTGCTCATCCTGCAAATTCTTGAAAACATCCATTGCTTATGGAGTATTCTTCTTGTTTGGGTTTTTTTATTATGTGAATAGAGTTTTGTCAGTTTCTACAGGGTAATAAAAGTTAATGACGAAAATTGATAGTTGTATACCCTTGTTAAATAAACAGTAAACAAGATTAAATAAAACCGTAATGCAAATAGCAGAGTAAGAAAAACTGTCTTGTTTGATTTCGCACTTTCCATTGGTGGAATATTTCTTTGTTTGATGACACTTTCCATTATAGGCAGCATATCCACATTTTACAGATTTTTTTAAAATGTTCGATAGGAATTAACACATTAAGTTTCCACTGGCAAATAGTTCCTTTAACTTATTTACTACTACCAATGCACTGACAGACTTCTCCAGTATGATGTCACAATGCATTTAATTCAGAGTATAATGAATTTTTGCTATTAAAATTCAAACCATTTTATCTATGTCATTTTTTGTGGAAAGCATCTTTGAGCTAGAGAACGTCGGTATGGCATGGAGCGCCCTCTATTCTATAGTTTCAACAGATATGCAGTGGCACCATTCTGATGCACCAGTGTGTTGGTGGCAAAAGTGTGTTGAAAAATTTTGTAGTTGTGGTAACCAAGTGGTCATGGTTTTGGATTTGTGGCCGGCAGTTTTCATTGAGTCGCAGGTTTGATTCTTGGCCGCTAAAGAACTGTCATGTAGCCGGGGCTGATGCACGTTAAATCTGTTGGGGCCCAAAGTCCTCCCATTGGTGTTGAAGTTAAGAGAGGGAATGCCAGCTCGGGTGTCGTCCTTGTCATTTGACCAAGGTTCAAAATTACAAGGTCCGTTGCTAATAGCCCTTTTGTTGCTTCTAATGCGACGTTCACGAAAACGAAACTAAAAAAAAACAACAAAAATTTTGTTTTGAAAATTTTTCTTTTGTGTTTTAGAATGTTTTGTATTTAAGATTGGAAAATGTTATGATTTTTTATGGGAAAGTTTTTTACAAATGAAGGTTTTGAGATTTTTTAGCTGCAAATAAATTTTAGTATTTTTTTGCTGAATTTTGTGGCTTTTAATGTACACCATAGTGGTGCTATGTTTTGTGTTGAATTATTTCTATTTCATATTTATTAACTTTTACTTATTAAATTTCTCGTATTTCTTAATAAACAGAAAACTGTAAATAAATCTGGCTAAGAAAATGTAGTATTAGGCTTGGAGAATAATATCACATTTGTTATGGAAGATGCTAGTCTTTGTATTTCTACTTCCAATTTTTTCCTAATGTTCATACATCACGTGCAGCAATACGAGGAAAAGTGGTAATTGAAAGAGGTGTGACTATAAAATAATGGGATTGATGATATTATGAGGGAACTGTTCATGTACCTTACTTGTATAACAAACAGCTATATATCTAAGCCTTTTCTCTGGATTTCCTGCTCCTCTTGTGTCTGTAGTTATTTTAGTTTGAGGGTGTCATTAATTTGTATAAGATCTTGTTTTTTGTTTTGTTGAGAAAATGACCTCATGGGCTTGCTTGCTTTAGGTTGGTACAGGCATCATGACCCCAAGGCACCTTAGTGACTTTTTTTCTTTCCCATGAGGTTTACTGTCTTAGGTAAACATGAGTGACAACACTGGGATACCCCAGCAATATCCTTCTCTATTATTTTTGATCCTCCTTGTCAATTTTTTAAATTTCTTCCTTTTTTTCAAGCATCTACACCACAGTTTCAATCTTGTTTGACACAGCTAAGCCACATCTGGTTCTTGCACCATTAAATTTTACTTTCTACTTTCACTATCTCATTCTGCTGGAAAAGTGTCAAGTGTTATTTTAGAGTAACAAATTAACATGAAATTTCTTGTGAAACTTGGGAAAATCTGCTACTGAAACTGATAATATATATATCACTTTAAGGTATATGGCAGTTAATGTCTTATCGCATACACAGGTATTAGAATGGCTGAGAAGATGTTAAAAAGGATGTATGCCTGTCCTTTCCACATCAGATTTAATGTAAAAAAAATCAGGTTGTATACATAAAATGGGTTCTAAAAGATCAAACTTTTAATCAGTATCCTTACTTTGAAGTTCTCTCCTTGAACAAATTACAAAAACAACCCTCCTGAATTATGGGTAAAACAATGTCACAAGTTTTTCATCAGGACGATGTACAGGCTCACTCTACATAGTATTACATCTCAGCGTTAGACCATCTGCCTTATTCACCTGATCTGGCACAATGTAACTTTTTTTTGTTCCTCAAGGTGAAATCTGCATTGAAAGGAACAAAATTTGATAATGTTGGAGCTGAAGAAGTAGCACATATAAAAAAAGAGGCTTTCAAAAGGAAGACTTTCAGCACTGTTTTCAAGTATGGAAAATTCGTCTGAAGGAGTGTAAGGATCAAGAAGGGTTGTATATTTAAGATGATAATGATTTAATATGTAAAATTTAAAAATAAACAATTTTACTCTGTGTTAATATGGTTATATTATTGTTGCACCCTGTGTAATAAAATTAAATGATTTGTTAATGAAGTAAAATTGTAGTAGTTAACAATAAAGTACTGAAAACATTAGTTATTTGATAATTTCTTAAAATACAAACTTTTTATAAATTCCTTTATTTATAAATCTATACATGGGGGAAACAATTTATAGTCTGGTGTCTGAATCCAGTTTTTATACTGTGGTGTTGTCTTCGAGAATGAAGCAGTCCTGTTGTACTAAAATTTCTTTATTCTATTTGGATACTATATTATTAAACACGGAAGCAATGGACTACTGGAATGTGGAGTTGTGAAGCTTGAAGGAGGTGGTGGAGCCAGAGAGAAACTGGTCAATGTAATTGAGCTTTTATAGTGCAGCATGTGATTAATGGGCAGAAAACTCTTTGCTTAAAGTTATAATAATCAGTGCAAGAGGAAATTGTTTTTGGGATGAATTTGGTTATGTATTAAATATAGAATAAATTAGAAAGGAAATAATGTATATATGTATTATAAAGGTATGTATAAAAAGTTATATATATAAAAAATATTTTTACGTATTGTAATACATTAGCCCCCTCCATGACATCTTAAATATGTGACAAAACATGACAGTAAATGCTCACACAAGAATAGTTTATTTGTGGCACTGGTTCAGTTTGATGTCATTGTGAAATTGTTAAATAACTAATAATTTTTATCCACATAATATTTATTAGAATTGAAGAAATTGAGATTATCCGCATTAAAAAATTACCACTTTAAAATGATTTATTTTTTCCGTATAAATTTTAAATAATGATTGTGTTATTATTTATTTGCAATCTTGTAAAATGAAATTCTTTGATCGGTTCAATGTGGATAGAGGAGTAAAATTTCCACTTCTGTTCCTTTTTAAAAATTTCATTTAAAAACAAAACACTTAAATCAGAATTTAAAAAAATTAAATGGTTTCAGTTGTCTTTCTCATGCAGTTTATTTTTAAGAATAGTTGTTAAACTGTAGATTTGTATCAAAATATAGTCAGACAATCTAAAGTATTTAAAGAATATGTTAGGTTCATTTACAAAAGCCGAGTGTAAAATCTTTAAAGACAACTGAGTAAAAGTTTGACACAAAAGTGGCAATTTGGCTCTAAGACTCTTGAATTAATAATGTGGAGTTATATTTTCTTGCAATGGGTATTATTTCTTTTGCTTTACTCCCTTAATTGAGCTGTGTGCAGGATTTGGACATCCCTGCTGTAAGATTTTACAAAACAGTCAATTTGCTTATAAACACTCGTGCTTTTCTCTGCATCTTGATCAATCTCCATCATGAAATCTTTTACTTTCTCAGCTGTATTAAATAGTTCTTCCATTTTTTTTGAATGAAATTGATCTCTAACATTTTCTGATTCTACTTCTTGAAAACCTAGGTCTTTTCAGGTTGTAGAAATTTGAGCAATAACCTTATTGACAGAATCATTGATGTCACAAAAATCATTTGCATATTTTGTGTCTTTTGTGAATCTTCTATACTTTCAGAAGTTTGTATTGTTTAAAAAAGGCATACTAATATAAACTAAAACCTTATATTTCAAGGTGTAGTATTAAAAATTGATTAAAGCTACATTTTTTACAGCTGTTCTAATCAAGAGTTTCTTGTATATATACATGTGATGTAATGTTGTTGAATATATGTTTTAAGGTTTTAAAAATATGATAATGGTTAAAAGATTAAGGATCTTCAAAATATCTTTGTTTGTGAAATATCAAATTTTGTATCAATTAATTAGGATTACAATTGTGTAGATATCATATTCAAATTTTAGTTAAGATCCATCCTGTGTTCTTGTAGTTTTTATAAATGAAGTTTAAAATAACACAATATGATTTGTTGAACTTGAAACAAATTTTTACAAAATATGTAAATATGAAATGTTTAAAATAGAAGTATTTATTATCACATTATGGCTTAGATGTATTTTTATTGAAGTAACTGTACTTGATTATTTCATTTTTTCTTGCAGATATATTGTTAAAGATGAATGAAAGCAGCAGGCAGGGTGCTTTACCTACTGCTCTGCCAGGTGGGTATGCAACCAGCATACCTGCTTCAAGCATTGGGCCAGGATCAGGAGTTTTCCTATCACAAGACAATTGGATGGCTTCACCTAATTCACACATTGGTGCTCCATATACTGTTTTAACAACACATTATCCATCAGAATTTACATTAGCTGAAGGAATGAGACCAACCTTTTATTCACCTAATTTTAGTACAGCTTCATCTCCTAATTTTATTCATAATCCTGTCATAGATGCTCAAGGACAATCATATGCTAAAACTATTGATTTAGCTGCACCTAGTTTTCCAGTGACTTTTTCTTCCATAAGTTCTCCACAGACTACTACTGTTTATACTTCTGGCTTACGAAGCAGTGATATACCTGAGCAAAGGACAAATGAAAATAATTCATCTGTGCCAAATAATGATGCCTCTGCTGAAGGTTTATCAGCTCGCTTGATGTCCAAAAGTCCAAACGATAGCTCTGTTAGTAATGTGCCAACTCCTAATCCACCATCACGTGATGGTACTCCATCAAGTAATGTTGGATATAGACCTTGGGAACAAATTGGTAGTGGAACAGATTATCCTCATAGTCAGCCTTCTACTCCTCAGTCTGTTACTGATGTACAAAATGAATCATTGCAGCTGCAAAGACCACCTAGTTCACCTCTGGAAAAAAATCATTTGAAAGAAGTAGACAACAGAGGTCCATATAAAAATCAGGATTATTTATCAAAATCAGCTCAAATGTCTGACCCTATTCAACCTCCAAGATCTGTAGAAACACCTGGTAGGCCGCCGTCATGTATTTCATCAGTTGCCAGTCCTGCTGGGGTCCATGATTCACATATGCTGGAGGAAAATGTTGATCATCCAGAATTGCAACATTTGACCCCACATGCTCAAAATTATCCTAATTTAGTTTCAGCTTCTCGCCTTACCAATATTAACATGCAGGTCACTAATGCCTTGAGACCATTTTCAAATGCTTATATACCAAATAATAATGCTCAAATACCATCTTACATTACTGGACCTCAAATGATGGTTGGCTATCCTGATGCCAAGCTTTTGAAATTGGATTCTGATTTAGATATAAGAGGACACAAAGAGAACACATTTCAAGTGCCTTCAGTGTCTTCCACTACTCCCCGCCAGTCCATGCCTAATAATATCCCACCTCCTCATCAAGCACAAATTGAACAGTGGGATCGTATGAATCAACCAACAATGCCAAATATGGCACCCATACCTGAAGCTGAAAAAGCAACAAGAAAAAAAAGAAAGCGATGTGGTGAGTGTCCTGGTTGTCAGACGAAAGCCAATTGTGGAGCATGTGGTCCTTGTAAAAGTGTGCGGAGCCATCAGATTTGTAAAATGCGGAAATGTGAACAGTTGAAAACTAAAAAAGAAAAGGTAAGTAAAATATGGAATAAATTACTCTGTGCGAGAGAAAATTTAGAAATACAATTAGAATTTTCAATTTGCTTTTTAGCAGTCTTGACTAATATAGGATAAGGAATTACAAATTAGCTTATATTAAATCAACATGTGTTTACTTGTGATACTTATTTGAAATTTATATATTCTTTCCTAGTTTTTAGTGGGGGAACTGTTGGTGAAATATAGAATTAACAAAGGTAGAATGTAGCTTTATCATTTAGTTTTTGATAATGCCTGCATTGTATTATTATATTGATCATGAAAACTTTCTCTCATGATGATTGTATGTATTGTAATATTGATAGTCAGAAGATTGGATGATGCAATGTGTGTAATTTAAAAAGGAAGAAAAATATTTATATTGGGAATTGATTTTGTATTTCTAAAATGTTTTTTCCTCCAAAAAATATTTTATTGGTTTGGTGATATCTTTGTCATCAGTAGTATGGTGATTAAGTTTAACGTATTTATATCTTTAGTTTCAAAGGTGCTGTAGTAAAGGGGTACCACAGAATGTTACTTGTTTTGCTGATTATATGGTACAAAGTGTGTGTTATGTTTTTGCACTCTTTGATGTGTATGAAATATTTAAAGGACCCATTAATGTAAGATATCATGGTCATTACTGATTACCAATAGACCAGGTAAATGATTAATTTACTGATAGATTTTTGTATTGTAACTGTTTGAATCAAAGTGTAAAGCCTAGCATTAACACCTCTTGTAAACTTTATCAAATTTCTTTTGATTATATAATGGTAATCAAGCTGCAGGTTACAGAAATAGAATTTTAATGTAGATGAATTTTTAAAATGTTGTTTTATGGTAAATAATTTCAATAACTTTGCTGTTGTTTATACAATGGATTCATGAATTTTAATAAAAGTTGTAGCAAGCATAGCTTCTTACCTAAATCAATTTTTTATGTGATAATATCCAGCAATTAGACATTTTTAGTCAATCAATCTTGTTAAATTTTAATTTTTTAATATTAAATAGCACTTAAAATATATGGCTGTTAGCAAACATCTTTCTGTGAGGTATTTTATATTTTGAGATAGACATCTCCTAGGGTAAATTTGCCTCTAATTTAGATGTTGGATCGTTTTAACTCTATAACATTTGATTTATCTTTTAGGTTTTAAAAGAGTAGCTAGATTTCTAGGTTTGATTGATTGGTTTTATTAACGTTGCTTGAGAAGTAATACAAGTTACTAGTGACAACCGAGGTTTCAATTTATGAGGTCCAAGTGATGAAGACTACACCCAAACTGGGACCTCCCTCTCCTAACTTCCACATCTTGCCAATGGCAGAACTTTGAGCCAATACAGATTTAATGTGCATCAGCCCCAGCTGCACTGCAAGTTTCGAACCATGTGGCATCAAGACTTGAACTCGTGACTCTATAAAAACTGCCAGCCTTGAGTCTGCGACCATGACTACTAGAGTTATATTTTTAGGACTTAAACAAATATAAGTTGTAAACATAAATAAAATATGTGTTGCTTAAATCTTTGTTGGATTATGCCATTAATTTTAATATCAAAATATTTTCAAAGCAATCTATGTTCAATGGCAATCATCTAAATGTGTTCTATAAAAGATTTTGCTGCAGTAGCCTATTGGTTACAGTTTCAAAATCTTAACCAGCATTGTTTCTGTCAAGTTGTGGGCTTAATCTTTGATGCTACTGAGACCCGTTATGTAGTGGATCTGATGCATGATAGATCAGTTGGGGCCTCCAAGTTCTCCTGTTTTCTCGGTATGGAAGTTTGGAGAGTGTGCCTGCTTAGGCATTGTCCTCATTACTGACTGAGGTTCAAAATTAGGTAGTTGAGTGCCACTGATTGCTTTTAAAGTGCAATGTCAATGAACAATCAATCTAAATAAGATAGGAATTATTTTGGTTTTTAAATATTAACATTATGTAAAACATTTTCAAATTTAGCATCAACCATTAAGATAAAAATGCTTGTGCATTATATATGTAAAAAAACGTGATTAAGTATAGTTCTGTGCACTATGCTAATTTTTATGTGCTGATTTTAATTGAAAGTTCTAAAAATTTCTTTATATTTGCATATATTCAGATATCTATTGCATATGATAGTGCTAGAGCAATATAAATAGCACTGAATGTTACAAAAACGGAGGCTGTCTTCTTCACTAAATCAACAAGATCACCAATACCACAAATTTATATTCATAACACACCAATTCCCTGGTTTCAAAAAGCCAAATACCTTGGCATTATCCTTGATAAAACACTCACTTTCAGACAACATATAACACAACTTCAAGATAAATTCCGACTTGCCGTGAATAAATTAATCCCACTAATTTGTCGGAGTTCTACTTTGCCTATCAAAATAGTATAAATTGCTTGTCTATACACTGTATCTGCGACCCATCATTACTTATGCTTGTCCAATTTGGAATCAGGCTGCTCAAATCCACCACAATAAATTCGAAATTTTACAAAACAATATTTTAAGGATAATCGCGCAAGCTTAGATGGTTTGTGCGAAATGATGATATCAGAGACTCCCTAAAATTCTACCAACTCCAAAATTATAATAATTTAATCACTGAAAATTTTAATAATACCCTTATCAACCATCCAAACCCTTCAATTCAGCAAATCAATCACTACATTCGTAATTATAGAAGCCCAACAAGATGTTGACAAGACTTATATATACTTCCTTAACTCACCATACCCTCAACCAATAGGAAAGCTTCCTCTCCCCCTTAGAGGAAAGAGGGAAGTTTCTCCTAACCAAGATAGAAAATTTCTCAGTACTCGAGTAGCTGCTCCCTGATTGGACAAGCGCTATCATAGCCCCACCCACCCCCACCTCACTGCTCACTCACTAAAGTTCATAGAATCTTAAACTCAATAAACTTTTATAACTTAATGCAATTAGCTGATAATATTTATATCATTTATTTATCTCATTAGTAACTACTTAAAATTGTGCAGCATCCATTTTTACCAGGGTATTGTAATAGCATGTAATCAGGTTCAACTCGGATGAGAGATATAGACCCATTCTGGGTTCGGCGCTCTATATAAACCTTCAATACGAGCAATATAAAATAAGATGAATTGATTTTAACATTAAAAGTAATAGAAAGAACTTAATTTGAGTGCTTGTATCACATTTTTAACCCCATTGTACTGATCTTAAAAACTGATATTTTGTTATAAATATTGAATTTCATTAAATATATATATTACACTATTGAAAATAAAAATATTAGTGTTATATTTAGTAAGATAATTCATTAAGAATTATTTTAGGTTTTAAAAAGATTATTTACTCACTCACGTAAGGGAATAATGAAATTTAAATTGTGCTGACAAAATTGCAGATTGAATTATGAGAATAAGATAGCATTTAGTGAATTAAATTGTGTTCTTAAAAGACTAAAAATATATATTAAGTTTATAATATCAATGTTAAAAGATTTTTTCTGGATTTGTTTTAATTTTTTTTTATTTGAGGAAGAAGCTCGTTTCTGTACATTTATTAGAATCTTTTTTACAAGCAAATAAATTTGATTTAAAAAATTTTTTTTATAGGCTGCTGCTGCTAAAGCAAGTGGACAGATTTTAATAGATTCTGATAATAGTCAAAATTTGAATGGTGGCCAAGGCTATCCAAATGACAATGATTCTCTTCAGCTTCCTGGAACTCCAACTGTAAGTATAATTTTTTTTTAAAAAAATTAAATATTGTTTTTTATATTCATTGTAAAAACTAATGAATATTCTTGTTATTTCCTATATTGAGTGCATTATTTGAATTAGAATTTCATTATAATTAAATTCAGTAATTGGTTAAAATTATTGAATTATAATTGTTATTGTCATAGCATTTTCTGTTTTTCATTTCTATTTAAATTGTTTCTTATAAGCTTTCCCTTTTTACCATTTCTCTGCAATTTTTCTTTGGTACCATAAGAGTGCTAATTGGTAACTTGTATACATTTACTTCTGTTTTCCCGTTTGTTTACTTCAGAATAAGTTTCTTTCTGTAAAAAATTATGTTAAAACAGAATTTTCTATATAGCTTTTAGCTGATTAAAATTCGGCTGATTTTTTTTTAATATCTATTTATTTATCAATTAATTTTGTAATTAAGAGCCCAAAAAAATTTATAAATTGTAATAAAATAGATTTTTTTTTCTATTTAAAAATTATTTGATTATTTAATGAATACTTGTTTTCACTACCATTCAATTACTAGATTTTTATATTAATTAAAAAATCTTAATGTTGAATGGTAATGAAAGTTATAAATAATTCAAACTAAGCATCCATTAGTTACTAAATTATGCATGTTAAATTTTGAAGACAAGAAAGGAATATAGTCCAATGACAAAGTCTTAAAACTAGATTATGTTGCTACATTTCTATGGTTATGGCAAGAACTCAACCAAATGATAATTCAATGAAAGTGCTGGAAATAATGAATAAGTGTCTACAATTTTATGACCCATTTGAATAAAAATTGGATATTTAAATTTTAGTAATTCTTGGAACAATTTTTGTTAAAAGGAATATAGGTTACACAGAAATTTTACCTTTTAATAAATTATGAAAAGGGGAGAAAGAATGTGCAAAGCATTGGGTCTGTTAAATGCTCCTTTGGGTGTACATGAAAAGTGCTCTGTAAAATGTTTCTGGAATAACCAATAAATACTATTTAATTTACTATGTTAATGTACTGTGTGTAAAATTTTAAATGTTAAAAGTATTTTAAATAAATATATTTATTTATTGAAATTAATTTTTAGGGCTTTCAACAACATGACTTCTTAATGTCTGGACAAATAAAAAGTCTCAGTCAATCGCCTAATTCTGGCAGTACTGGCTCATTATTTGATTTAAGTTCACCTTATTCTGGTTTTCCTCCTCAACATCATCTTCTACCATTTAATGGCCAAGTTGATTTGTTAAAGGTGGATCAGAATTCATCAACTGATCAATTATTAGAGTTCAATGGTCCCACAATGCATGAAGTAACCAATACTCGTTTAAAGAACTTAATAAATAACAGAATAAGTCAAAAAGAACAGATGCAAAACTATACTGCTCCTCAAAATATTGGAAATATGTACTCAGAACCATCAATGAGTCCAGTTGCTACTCCTCCTCAGCCAAATGAAAATGATGCATTTGCACAACAACCACCATCTACACCAACATCAATGCGCTGTAGATCAGGAAGTAACCCAACGGATTCTGGATTGCCAAATGAAGAAGCGACTTATTTAGCACAATCTCTTGAACCTACTTATGAACCATTGCAGAATCTGGCTCCTCCCTCTCCTGAATCTGCTTTGTCATGGAGAAAGGCATCATCTCCTAGTAACATAGATGATATTATTCATAAAAGCATCCAAAACGGGCAAAAGTCTGATAAAGAAGGGAAAAGTTTCACTCTTGGAAATGGATCAAATCACTCTGATGGAAATTTAAATTATTCTATGTTACAACAAGATTCTATAAATGAATATCCATATCGATCTTTCTTTGGTTCTGGAAATGGTCATGTTGTCAGCAATTCGGGAGTTGAATCATACGAACAAGATTCTACTAACAGAGATGCATTTTCAGCCTCTACTAATAATTCAGCATCCAAATATTCTCCTGAAAATAACCAGTCATTATATGACAGTAGTGGATTTTTTCAGTCAAGTGGAGATGCTAATGCATTTTCCACTTCAACTGTGAGTGAATCTGGTTCTCGATCTGTTTATACACCTACATCTTCTGGGCAACTAAATAAATCGTCTCCATATTCTCAACATGCACCTGTGTCCCAATCTTCTAACTCTCAGATTAATTTTGAACATAATAGAACTTCTGAAACACCTGCAGGTTCTGTTAACAATTCCGTGTCAACAAATAATGCAACTGATGTGGTAAGTAGAATTCCTAATGAGACATCTGAACAGGAGCATTTTTTATTGAATACGACCACATCTATGAATACATATTCAAGTATTACCAATACCTATAATTCTAGCCCATCTAACTTTTCTATATCAAATACTTCTGTCACTCTTCCTGCTATAGCATCATTGTTTAGTTCAGGCCATACTGTGATATCAAACACATCAGAATTAGGCCATCAATTGAAAGTGTCTTATGCAAATCAAGCTAGTACCACCACTGCCCATTGGATAGGTGGTGCTCCCCTTTCCTCTACCATAGATAGTGGTCGGAATGAAGTGCTTTGTGGATTGGATCCAGCTTCCTTTCCTGGAATTTATTCTCTGATACCAACCTCAGGATCCAGTTCAATGCTTACGACCAACTCGACTGACAATGGAAAAAATTTTTCCACTCAGCATGAGGGGAACTGGTGGGAGCCGATTAAGAATACAAATAAAATTGAAGTGCCTCCCGAATCATCGGACTGTGAAGTCCTTGAAAATCAGCCTTCAAGTCCATCCAAGGTATAGTTGCCTTACATTGGTGTAGTACCATTCCGCTTAGAGTTTTACTCTTAAGCCTAATTTTTTTGAATGAAATCTTTCTATAAATATTTTTAATTTCATGAATGAATTTCTCATCCCCATGTCACTAAACAAAAGAAGTGTCTTGTATTGAAAGGGCCATTTCTCTTGTTAACTTTTAATACTTTTTTAAAAATTTACTATAAATGCTAACTTTTGATTCATTACTTGAATGACTTTTATACATATGACATTTTGATCTTAATTGCTTCACTGATTAGGCAACTTGTTTTTTAAAATAAGTGTTATGTTTTCTCATAATGTAGCAAACTTTTATGTGTCTACCTCATTTGATTATGTGCTTTTATTCATTTAATTTTTCATTACCTGTTGTAGAAAGGAATCAGAAAGCATCAAAGTCAAAAATTAAATGTTTATCTGATTTATTTCTTTGATCTTTCATTTAGCGATCTTTTTACACTCAGGTAGGTTTGGTAAAACAGACTTATTTATTAGTTAATTTGTTATTTATTTATGGCATAGTTACTTAATTTACATAAAATTGCTATTTATATTGCAAAATATTAGCAGATTCATTCTGCTTTTATTTTTACGTAATTAAATTTTGTTCTTCAGTTTCCTTGTGTGTATTAGATTTGTACTAAATGCTACTTAGTACATTATTATTTTCAAGTATAATTATAAATGATTGAGTAAAATTTTCAAGTAGTATGAATAGTCAATACTTGTGTATTTGTCTGCGCAAGTAATTATATATTTATAAATGGGAATCGGTTATGTTCATTTATTTTGTAAGCAGTATTTGATTTTTTTTCTTTGGTTTATTTTTAAGACAATATTTTAATAGATAAATATGAAATCAATAACCATTTGTTTTTAAATGCTTAGAATATTTGAAACAGGATTCATTCTGATTTTAGGGAAACATTAAAAAAATGGGAGAAATTGTATTTTATCTTTTTTAGACATATCTCTTAAATGAAACAAACTTGGGGTTATATTTAAGGTTGTTTTGCATGTTGTCTTTCTTTTTTTTAAATTATTAATTTGTTCTGCTTGCCATTTAAATCAATTATCTTTATTTTACTGGCAGCTTTCTTAGTAATTAACACTTACGAGCTTAAACTAGTGTCTGAACTACATTTGTATTAAAATTAGTTTGGAGGTACATAATGGTCATTAATGATAGAAGTTATAACTTTGAACCTCAGTCAAGTGATGATATATCTTGTAGAGGTGACCCTTTGCTGTATATCAGTTTGAGGTCCCTGCTGTAGTCTGGGCTGGTCAAATTTATATACTTAAATTCTTTTAAGATATTGAATGGTATTTACATTGTTTTTAAATGTTTTAAAAATTAAAAAAAAAACTTACTAATAGTTTTATTTTTTTATAAATTTTATTTTACTTTAATACATGATACTAAATAACTCAATTAAAACCAGCTATGTGTTGCTTTTCTTACACTAATCATACCCTTTTTGTTATATTATGTTTTTGAACCTAGAATTAACCCTGAAATTTCAGAGAGAGAAAGTTGAGTAGTTTATTATATTAAAATACAAAAGCCTCTTACATAGCTAACTGCCTTGTGACTTTTGATTAATATTTTTTAAAATTGTTTGCTTAACTTTTTAAAATTATTTTCGAATTTTTAAAGATTTTTGGAAGTATTGGAAAAAAAACTATGTGCAAACTTTATTTAAAAGGATGTTTAAAGAGATCTTAAATCACTGTGTATATTATGCTTATTGAGACTACTGCTCTTCACATTGTCTAATTCAGTTCTCAAAATTGTAAGAAGCAATTTTAAAGTAAAACTTTTTTAAAAAACTTAATTTAAAACATAATATAACAATCCAATACAAGAATGAAACAATACAATAAACTTGAAGAGCTCTATATGTTCCTGTATGAAGTTGTCAAGCCTAGTATACAGTGAGTGTAGAAAATATTCATACAAGAGCATTTTTGCGAAAGAAACCATATTTTTAGTATGCTAATTAAAATAAAATTGATTCAAATGGGAATGCAGTGACTCTCTTCTACAACAACGTCAGAAGTTAAAATGCCTTACTTAACTATCCATATGAGACATCTTTACAGCCTAGTTGGCAAGAGCACATCAAAAAGCGACCAGTCAACTTTTCTTTGGACCCACTGGTCCAGGGTACGAAATAGCAGCAGCAACCAAGGTCACCAAACAACACTCTTTCCCCCTCCATGGGGTAGAATAACATCCCCCGATGTTTAGTCCAGCACCAAAGTAATATAATAAAATATCGTTTTACAATTACGAATATGGGGTAAAAAACAATTAAAAAAATAATGAATTGATTGACAAATTTACAGAGAATGAAAGCCTTGCAATTTTGAGATGTGTTGAAAGTATTCATACAATGAAACAAAAGCAAATTTTTCTTTTTTATGATTGGATCAGTAAGTTCTTATTTGATGATTGACATCCCTAAAGGCATTTATATGATATAATGCAATTTCAATTTGATAGACATTTCGATATGGGTTGCACATTTAAAAGAACTTGTTGTTCTGATAGAAAATTGATAAGGCTTCATAAGACCAACAAACATATAATGAAATTTCATTTCCTAGTTGATGTACCAAGTTCTTCAGTGAAATCAATCATTCAGAAGCATATGACTTGGTTATTGCATTACACTCCTTACTGTATTGAATATCTCTACTTGCCTCTGCCAACAGGCGATGTCTTGCCTGTTTGTTGCAGAAAAGACAGAAAATAAGTGTTCCAAAGCTTACTGCAAGGTTAAAAAAGCAGATGAATAGTAATATCTGTAGGTAGAGTTCAAAAAGGCTGTTTCTATAGCTGTGTTTTTTTAGCAGCAATGATTATCTTTCCTATCCTCTGCTTCAAGGAAAAATCAGCTTGCATTAGATTATGCAGACTGGAAGTATACTAAGTTTACTAACATATTCTGCCAGAGGGTTAGTTCAACTATTTATATTTAAGCTGTAGTGAAACATTAAATTTCAATTACAAATTTTGCTTCCTCTCACGCGAGTTAAGACAAAGTAGTGGGAACTGATGTGAGAAGCTGGAATTGTTGAAACTACTCCTTATTTATAATTTTTGCAGAAGCACTTAAACTCATTCTGTACAAAAGTTATACAGGTGCACTTATTCAACTGATGGTTCATATTCTCGGTGATAATG
>BMAW01040185.1:727446-853618 GCA_019974015.1 Nephila pilipes
TCAAGTTGACGGTGTCGAATGCAGATTCCGGAGATATATATTATGGAGATGTACGTGGATGAGATCTTAGATTATTGAGTGAGACCATCGCTATGATTCTGTAGCCTTCAGCTTAAAGAGTGATGATATTAATGAGTCTTGTAAATATTATGTAAATAAATTTAGATTTTAAAAATATCAGTGTCTGTTTTACTCTGCTTGTGGCATCATCATTAATTATCAAAGGCCAATTCAGGTAGGCCAACAATTGGTTATGGGCCCAGGATTTGTGTGCCTGCATTTGAATTCTTTTTAAAAATAATAAAGCCGCAATAGCAGAGTAAACTCCAATATTAAGTACGATCGTATGAACCTATTATGGCTTTGCTGCATTACCAAATCGATGCTTTAAACGCATCCAATGATGCCAACTGGAGAAAAGATATCAAAGTGTTGTTGATGGAGAAGAATCTCTGGCAGTTTGTTGTTATCCCGATCGTCTAGCAGAAATTAAGCGATGAAGATGTCTCCGCTAAGAAAGAAATCAAAGAAGATCCAGAATGTGGAGCAAAGAAGATAAGAGCCTACTCTCTCATCTATCTAAATGTCGGGAAAGAGCTCCAGCCCCTACTCAGTGGTATAGAAGACCCTAAGATTGCTTGGGAAAAATTGGAGATTCATTTTCAACCAAGTTCAAGAGCCAGAATTGTGGAGATAACCGATGCGTTCTTTAGTTGCCATCTCGAGCCCGAAGAGGAAATCAACCTATATGGTGCAAGATTAAGGACTATCATACAACAGCTGTCCGATGCCGGTTGACCAATATCAGAGTGGCTTCAGCCGTTTCAATTGATTAGACGCCTACCCGAGAACTTTAGAGGTATAATCCAGTTAATTTATCATTTTGAGGACTCAAAGTTCACCTTCGAAAATGTTTTAAATGAACTGTTGTTGGAGGAAGCTCGCCTAAAATTGTTTTGTAAATAAGATAATGTAAGTAGCGGTTTTGAATATGCAATGGAAGGTATTAGTGTGAAACCTAATTTTATTAAAAGTAAAGATCAGCAAAAGGGGAATTTAAATAATCAACTAGAATATCCCAATAATAAACATAATGTAAAGTGTTTTAATTGTGGGAAAATGGGCCATTTTGCTAGAAACTGTAGGATTAAGACTAGAAATCAGGCTAAGGGAAAAGGTAACCCCAATGTTAGTTTTTAGGCAGAAGCCAGTTTGGGGACAAATACTGATAATACTGCGTGGGTATTTGATACTGCTGCAAGTTCTCATTTTTGTTGTAATCGTGATCTGTTTTCAACTGACTTCTGGGGTAGAAATGAAAGCTGCTATTAATGGGGTGACATGTGAAGTTCTCGACAAAGGGAATATAACTTTTAATTGTAAAAATCAAGGAAGGACTCAAACGGTTACTCTTACTGATGTTTTGTATTCACCCAGGCTTCGATAAAATTTGATGGAGGGCCACCGCATTGAGGCGAGTGGATTCTATTTCGTAGGAAAGAATGGGCGAATTGACATTTTTTCTAAAGAAGGAAGAAAGCTGTTTTCGGCCAAATGAAATAAGTCTTTATTATGTATTTCCTGACTATCCGAAGATGGGTAATAGGGGTAATTATAAACGGGAAGAAATAAATCAAATCGCTTCGGAGAACAGTCTTGAATTATGGCGTAAATGTTATTGTCATATTAATAAGGATTATATTTTGAAGTCTGTAAAGAATGTTAGAGGATTGCCCCCATTGAAAGATCAAGAATTAAACTGCGAGCCGTGTTTAATTGGAAAAGCAAAAAGGGTTTCGTTAAAATCAATAGGAAAGATTAGATCACTAAAACCTTAAGAACTTTTACATCTGGATGTGGCGGGGCCGATCCAAACTACATTGAGAGGCGGTAATAGATATTTTTTAACTATCATAGATGATATTTCTAGAAAAGTTTGTGTATATTTATTAAAAGAAAAAATGGAAGTTTTCAGTAGTTTTATAAAATTTAAAAATAGAGCAAAAGATTACTGGTAACAAAATCGTTAATATTCGTACTGATAATGGGATGGAATTCTGTCTAATGGATTTTGAAAGGTTTTTAGAAGATAAAAGTTTGAAACCTGAAAGAACAAACGTGTATACTTCTGAACAGAATGGAGTTGCTGAACGTTTTAATTTAACAGCAATGGTGGCAGTACGAACTATGCTTAGGGATTCGAAATTAGGAGAGGAAAATTGGGGTGAGGCAGTGCTATGCTTCACATACGTTTGGAATCGAGTAACGCATAAGCATTTGGAAAAAAAACCATTTGAATTGTATGGTGGAATGGTTCCAACCATACGACATTTAAGAACTTTTGGATCAACAGTTTTTGTAGGAATTCCAAAGCAACAGCATAAAAAGCTAGATATGTATGCTGAAAAATGGAATGTTATTAGGGTATGCTCTTCATACCAGAGGATATCGCGTTTTAATTCCGGAAAAGAATAAAGTTATCGAAACCATAAATGTAAAAATCTATGAAAATAATTTAAATGATAGGGAAGAAAATTTATGGAGGAATTTTATACTATTAGATGGTTAGGATAAAGAAACCAAATCGGATGTAGAAATTGTGAAACTGGACATAGAAATAACCAAAGATGTAAAATTAATTGATAAGGAACCGGAAATTTCTTATCAAAGCAATTCGGATCCATCCATTCCCTCAAAGTCAGAAATCAATTGGTTTCGGAAAGCAGTATATTGTAGGTACAAGCATGCGTTAAAGATCTTGGAATGACGCTAAGACTTACTGTGAGGCAAATGAAATCCCTTATGAACCGGAAATTTTTAATTTTAGTGGTAAAAATTCATTTACCAGCATTGTGAAACAAGAAATAGAATCAAGCTTTTTGAATAATTGACAATTAAAATTTAAAGACGTAAAAATTCTAGACTCATTCCACGAAGCATCTAATTCTCCTAATCAATAAATTGTTTTAGTGACGCAAAATATGCATCTAATAGAGATGGCTGTGTTTCAGTTGGGAGGTATATAATTTTTTGTGATCAGGGTGTTATTTCTTGGTGGACATCGAAAGAACGTAGTGTCTCTTTATCCACTATGGAGGCGGAATACGTTGCTTTGACGGATGCTGCTTAAGGAGTTACTCTGGATTTTAAGAATTGTCGAGGAATGTGAGGAATTGGGAATTTTTTTAAACGAAAGTTTTGAATTCAATTTATTTTGTGATAATAAAGCAGCAATAGATTTTTCGAATTCTGCTATTGAAAATTCTTGAACAAAACACATTCATATTAAATATTTTTTAAGAAATTTAGTGTCGGAAAATTTATTTAATTTAAAGTATATAGCTAGCAAACAGAATTTTGCTGATCTATTCACGAAATCCCCAACTAAGGCGACTTTATCAGAGTTTAAGTGGAAACATATTTTTTAGAGATAAAAATTAATTCCCAACTAATAGTTAGAAAGTTTGAAGTATTGAGTCCATTGCTATTGGAAATAATCTATTGGTAAAATTTGGCTGTAATTTGTTAAGGATTAATAAAAACATTCTAATTAAATGATATTTATTTAAGTATAATAAAAAACAATGTAAAAATAAAACATATAAGCACTATAAAATGGCCAAATGTTATTGTAATTGCATGAAAATAAAATAATTAAAATTGGTGATATTTCAAATGAAGTATTTACATTTCTCACTTAAAAACTCAAAGATAATATGAAATTTAAAACAAAAATTAACTCAATTTAGATAAAAATCAGTTTCATAGTCATTTCTTTACATTCTCCACAATTCTATTTCCATGGTAAACACCAGCCAAATAAAGGGAGCCCAAAATAGTTGTTTCTATTCTATCCGTACCTCTGGCATCCCTTGAATGAGAGTAATTATGCTTCACGAAACAAATAAACTAAATAGTCTCTTCAACTATGCTTTCAGTTATGCGATCAGTAATGAGACATTTGCAAATATCTAAAATATCTGAAATCTTAAGCTTGTAACGGCTCTATCCACAATCTTTTTTACTGACAGTCCTCTTGGGGGAATTTTCAGTCCTTAACAATTATTTTTATTAGAAAGCTTCCTCCGAAGAAGAGAACATGATCATGCAAATTAAAACTGATATATGTATATAGTATAAACTTTCAAAAAAGAGAGAAGAGGGATAGGATAGACTTCTAGCTGAGCAGTAAATAAATTAAGTGTTTTAGAAATGTCGAGTCTTCCTTCCAATTAATCACCCTCACAAGCTTGCCCAATTGCTGCAAGAAGATGGGTGCATATATTACGAGGTGCTCATTTAGTTTTCTTGAATAGATTTTTCTGCTATTTCCATGACAGGATGATGTTTCTGTTTTTCTTAAGGTGGGCTATTTAGACATCTGTAGATCTATCATCATTCGCTTGTTGCATTCATTTCGATTCCAAAACATCTTTCTTTCTGAAATGTGCTCTTTTTCATGTGTATTATGTTAATTTAAAACTCATTATCATCACTCACTCTTAAAAGCAAGATTCTTATAGTCTCAAGATCATTAGGATTCTTCATGTTGAATATTTCATTTTTACTCCCATTAATTAAAAAAAAAAGAGTGGAAATACATTAGGTATCATGAACAGTTGTAGGTATCGTAATTTACTATATGTGATTTGAAACCGTGGAGAACCAACTCCAGAGGTCAGAAGGAAAACAAACTTCACACAAAAAGACTAAACGCACATAATCAGCAATAACTATATTTTATTAAAAACATTTTAAAAACTGTTAAAATCAAAGAATAATACTACAAGCTGTCAACTCTACCAGCTAACACAAGAAGAAAGCCAGAAATGGAGGAGAAAACCAAAAAGTTTGAACATTGATTCATCTCTCTCACTAAATATTTTCCAGTGTTACCTTAAATAGCGATAACAGAAGAACTAGTTCACTGTATCTTTAAGTAGTTTCATAACGTCCTCAGTGATAGAATAGACTCGTGGTAATCAGCAGTCGCCACAGTACTCCCACTGCAGTCATGAAGACTTTTATCAGTATCAATGGAGCTTTAGAAACTGATGAAATTTGCTGCAAGATAATAGACAACCTTTGTAATCATAAAGTGTGCAGGATGTTGTCGTCCATGTTTTCGGGAGCTAAATTACGCTTTTTATGCCACAAGAGAGAAGACTGTTTGTCCCCGAGCTGTAAATCTTTAAGTAGTAAAATTTAAACGTAATGAACTAGACCAGGCAAATTGTTGGATAATTCTATCCTTAAGAGCTTTATATGCTTCAACTGCAGGAGTTTTTTTCATAATATCCTGAACACATGTTAGGACATTTGAGCTCAAAGCAGCAGCAACGGCATGGTATTTAATAGATTTGCTAGTAATTGCAACCATAGTAAATTGTTATTTGATTTGGTGAAACAAAAATTCGGTGTCTTTCTCCCAAAACAGAGGGGCTTTGAACGCCGCATGGGAAATGGAAGCATCCTGTTTAGTATCAAGAGCAGCTTTTTCAGAATTAAACATGGTAATTCAGTAAAAATTATGATTGTTAAATCTACATTTAAGCAAACAAAGGAATGGCATGAGCCAAATCTGGTCATTAAATGCCAAGCAAAGAATTGAATGAAAATACAGATCTAATTCGTTGAAAAGACGAGCCGAAAACCTCTAAAAATCTCATAGTGATCTGTCTCGATCTCATAGTAATAGAATAGGTTCGTGGTGATCAGTCGCCGCACACGTATGTGATAAATACAGTGTCTCTATTCCAATCCTAAAAGCTATTAAATGCAAAAATTACATCAAATTATAATGTTTAAGTCTAAAATAATAAAGGTATTTTATAATAAAGAAAATTGGATGTAACAAAAACTTACCTGGACGGTCGCAAATATCTCTAAAATACAAATAGCAGATTGGTAAAGTCCTATTTATGCCTTGAAATTCAAGTAGTGACTGAAAGTAAATCAAAAGAACCAAAAAATAGCTAAGGAAAGGAGCTTGTAGTGCTACTTGGTATATAAAGATATAAAACAAAATTGATATCTAATCTCTCACATGCGCATGCCCGCTGGAAGATTAAATTATTTTATTGATGAAATACGAATACTTTCTCCACTTACTGTATGTATCTCAAATATTTGCATAAAATAACACAATGATGTCTCTACTTGCCTGAAACATAAAATATACTGAATTAGAAAAAACTTCCATCTAATCATCTATAATGGGTGCTATAAACTTGCATCTTATTACCAACAACAGGTATAGCTTGCTTTAGGCATTCAAAGACTTGGGAAAAAATATGAAAAGCTTTTGAATTGTAAGCTTTATTTAAAATGATGTTTTAATATACCTTAAATCAAAGTCTTTATAATGTAGCTTATTTTTGATAAATTCAAATGGGGCAGGGAAAGGGGGGGTAAGTAATACTGTTGTTTTTCATCATGTAAATAGTTGACTATGTATGAAATGTTAAATATTTCGTATACATTTCAAAAATCATTTGTTCCTAGCCTGAATCTAATTGGAATACACTGAATCTAATTGGAATACACAATAGTTAAAATCACTTTCGCTTGAAATATTTATTTTCTACATGTGTTGTTGTTTTTTTATGTACTTTTTTCTTACTATAACAATTATACAAACTAGAATGTAATAATTCATTTTCCTTTTTTGTGAGAGAAAGATGATTAATGCTGCTACAAATTTTGCTCCTTCATTTATTTTCAAGTAACTGTTCATAAAACAAACTTTTTCAGAATGAATTTAACTAAATTATAATCAATATCATAAATTATTTTTTAGAATTGTGAATATATTTTGGCAGCTTAAAAATATAAGAATTAAAGTTGCTTTATCAGTATTAGTCTTAATTTATTACTGTAAATCTTTTATTTTGCATGAGTTTTGTATGAATGTTTTGATTATTCTTTGTGTATTTGTGATAATGTTCAGATCCTGTTTTGCTAATTTATTCATCCAAAGAAAAATATGTAATGTGATATAATATTTTAATTCTTCTTGCATCTGTCATATATTGCAGAACTCTTTTCTGTGTAGTGTATTTTATTTATTTGGATTACTATTCAAATAATAATTTGATACCAATGCAGTGTACTTATGATTTGCTAAAAAAGGAATTCTGTTTATAATTAAACTATCTATACATATATACAATTCTTGTGTGAAGCTTAATCTTAGTTATATTTTTTAATTTTAGGATTAAAAATCTTTTCACAAGTTTTGTATTTCTAGCTTATTGACCTACTATAGTATTTATTTTATTTGAAGTTATAAGAACTTGCAATTTTAAATAGGAGTAAATTATTTTGGAACACAACTGGTTTGTAGTACCTTGGAACATGAATCTTATGAAGTTATGTGGATTTGGTAGTGGTGTTTACAGAAGTAACGATGGGTGATATTTCATCGCAATCTTTCTGCTTAATTTCAAGATACATGGATAGCATGTATACTGAAGTTTTGTTAAAATATTTTGTTAGTCAGTCAGTTTAAGGATGGTAAGTAGTTTTTTTACTATTATGTGGGTAACATTAGAGAGATGATTAAGTTCCAATGTTAGTTTTGGTTTAAACTTCTACCCTATCTTTAATTATTATTCTTGAAGTTTCATGCTTTAAAAGGACTTCTAGGAGAAATTTACCTGCTTCCAGAATCATTAATGCCATTGATTTTATAGCGAGTCAAAAAGTTAGACAATTATCCATTTATTTCCTTAAAATAATTTTGGAAATCTACTAGCAACTGTATTCCAATTGAAGGGAATGGTGAGTGCAGAAGAAATTGAAACAAAGTGATCTGCCAACTGTGATGGAACGTTTTTTTTTTTTTTACCTTTAAATTTTCAGTGATGCATGACATCCTATACACAGTGCAATAAAGACTTGGTCTATAAAATTGCTTCCTCACTATTGTATATTCCATCAAAAATTAAGTGTCATCTCTAGGTATATCATGAAAACATCAGAGTATGATTTTTCATAGATACTTTAGCATTGAATGGCTACCTGTTAAGCCTATCAATTGAACAGCATCTTAAATGTTTTCATTAATTTGTACTCTTAAACTATGAAAAAGTCTTCTAAAAATGCAAACAAATTTTATAAAAATGAAAAACTATATTACTTACTTGGCATCTCGGTATATCTTTTCAAATTGAGCTTTCAATAGTGTGTAAAACATTTATTAGTAATTTCTTAAACATAAATTTGAGGTGAAAATTTGTATTACATGACATGGAAATTCTCAAATTGATCACTTGAATGATACAGTATTTCCTTGGGTATGTTTTGCATTCATTGTGCTGGAAGAAAAATGTTAAGAAACATTGTGTAAACATTTGACTTCCTTTTTAAGAAAGGAAGTCAAACAAGTTTTTAACAAGGAAATGCACATATTGGGAAAATGGCATTTCTCCAATGTATGCATGAATGCAAGTTTGTCATTAAAATGTTAACCATTATGTAACACAACATATTTTCTATTTATTCCATGTGTTCAGTGAATTGAGCAAAATTAAATTTTGATATTATTACATATGAAACGAGAAATTACTGCACCATGATCTAGCATAGCAGCTCATTACTGGGAATTCAAAGAGTAAGTAGAGGTTACATTAAAAAGAAAAGAATCTTGTTACCAAATTGGCTTCTTAATGCACAAACTCGGCATACTTAATTGTATGGAGCTGCTTCAAAAGCACGTTTGAAACATATATTTGTAACTGTTTAAATATAAATTTTTAGACAAAGATTTATGTTATGTTAGACTTGGATATAAAGGAATTCGCTGATTGGTCTCTCAAATTATCCAACTCTTCAGAGGGCATATCTTGCATTTATTGTGTAGTAAATGAAGGGATCGAAGTATGTAAAAAAGTGACCTTCATGTTGAGGAGAGTAGAAAGGATAAATTCAGGAGGTGGATTGTGTAAATATTGTTGGATCTCATATTGTTGCTTGAATCCTGAGTAAGAGGTAATGGAGTTGTTTCTTATATATCAGTATTATTTGGTAAGTTCAATTATATTTTCTTATTTTTATTTGAATTATTTTTTCTTATTTTTATTTGGCAGACTCAAGCTGAGTCACTCCGCATTCAGGATCAAATTTGGATGAACTGGTTCAAATAATGAATAAAAATTTGATGTATGGATAGGAGGATGAATGCAGGAGATTTCAAATACTTAAAAAATCCCAAAAGTTACAATGAACTAATGATTGCTGGCAGTAAGAAAGTTACAGACTTTTTCATATTACAGAATAAACAAAGGTTGTGACATTGGGCTATTCGCAGTTTCTCTCCACTAACCTTGGGGACTTTAAATTCGGATTGATTGCTTTTGCTAAACAACCTTTGCCCAACCAAAAATGAAACGTGAATATACAAATAGGAAGCAGGTAGAAATGAAGTGAAGCGGGAGAGTTAGGAAATATATAAACTCCGACTGAAAGTCGCGATAGTGAAGCTGAAGGAGAAGTGGAAAGAGAGGTTGAAATAGGTGATTAGATTAAAGATTGTTGCAAGAGGTTTATTTACTACTGTTTTCAACAGTTGATCCAGAGTCTGAGTTGCAGTCGAGGAAGGATTAGTGGTAAGAGTCTGTTAGATTGCTATTGGTGGATTGAATTTGGGTAGTAGAAAGCTTCCCCTGGAGAGCATATTTAGTTGTTGTTATAGTAAATAGAAGTTAATAAATTCCATAAATATTGTTCTAATGTCTCTTTTATTGGGTATTGTGTCTTAGTGTTTAATAATTGAATCTAACTATGGCACAAGAGGCAGCCCGGGTCAGGCAGGCGTTACTAGGTAATCAAACATCCCTAAACCAAATCTGGCACTTTCGCATGCTGAAATAAAAGGCAATATCTCCAGACGTGCTAACATAACAAACATGTCATTTACTCATAGTGGCAAAACAAAGCTTTTTATCTCTGACCTTGTATGTGAAGCTTAAATTCTAACAGTGGATTAAATTTTGAATGTTTTGTAAATGACTGTATAATATGGGAAGGATTCGCATCCTGATTCCTTTATGAAATACCTATAAAAGTACTTTTGGCTGATTTGGTTGTCGAATGACAAAAAACTAACAATATCAACATAGTTAAAAAGTGAAGCTTCATGAAATTTGGAAGTTGTCAAAAGGATTTCATTTCTATTCTTGGTACTTATCAACCAGAATGCATTAAACTCTAGTGAATCAATTATGTTCAAAATTTCATTGACGAAACCCTGTCAATGCACCAAATGCTTCCGTTTCTTTCTTCTATCATGATTTTGCTAAAATTCTGCAAGTTGCATTAATTGTGGAGTGTTCCACAGAAACTTTCACTTCAATTCTGAAGACTACAACACCAGACTTATATTAAGGAGGAAAGACTAGAATGTAAGACACTAGTATACGATGTTTTAAGAAACATAATGAAGATTCTGCAATAATCTTTCTGAAAGTTACTGCATCTTACTAAAAGCAAATCTATCAGATCCCTATATACAAAATTATTTAGGAAAAATGTTGGCATATTTTCAGACAGCCTTTGGAGAAACAAATAATAGTTTTTATGGAAATAATTCAAAAGAGGAGGGAAGCAATATTTTTACATTTGTGCAAACTTTTTAAATCTGAGAAAGAAAAAAAATTACTTCACCTATAAGAAAAAAGAAAATTATTTCCATATTTAAAATTTTTTTGCCTCTATGCCTGGTGCATCTTATGGCTTTGGAGATGCATCTAGTAATGTAGACATTGGATGATTATGGAACAAATCATCCTATGATTATTGATTTTTGCTCTCATTGGATATGCTAATATTTAAATGTTAAGACTTCTTTTAACAAGTGGTCCCAACTCTGTCATCGGAGTTAACATTTTAAAGCATTCATAAATGAATTTTGGAGGGGAAAAAAAATAGATGGCCAATGAATGATGAAGCAAGTAAAATCTACATAAGGTAGCACAAGGGACAGCAACATTGCCTACATGCTACTGTTGCAGGAAAAATTTTAAATAACACACGAGAAATTTGAATTTCCAATAGATTTCATAGTGCTTTTGTGCCTATAATTTTAATTCTGTAGATCTTTTCATGAATCATGTGATATCTCAGTTTTTTTTTCCTGTGGATAATTATTATTTACTGTAATAATGTAAATATTTTTTTTTCTGTCTTACTCTAGGGGAGAATAGATTTATGAGTTTATATATATATATAATTGTAGTTTATCTGCAATGGAATTCTTTAGCATAAAAAAATAAATCAATTTGGTTACACATTTTTCCCTTTATGCAAGTAAATATATGCGGCAGGCAATGGATTACACTTTCCAGGAAAGATACTTTTTAGACATGATAAATGATGAGGAGGAGTATTGATAGCAGTACCTGCTAACAAATTCCTGCTCAGATAAACAATAATCAGATATAGATAATCTAGTTTGTCAAAATTCCTTTTATATCATAAATATGTAATTTTCACATTTTTCAATATTTTATTAATGAAATCTTTTTTAAGATCTTGACTGGTCTTTCTTTTTGGAGATTTAACTTATGTCACCCAGTGTGGATCTCCAATCACATTTCTGCATGTAGTAATGAATTTGTGGCATGGTAAACTTATTCTATTCTTAATGACTATTCGAAATTTTAGAAGTACTGTACGTGCAGTTGCTCTCATCAATCTTATATTTATACTCCTCAAATCTATTTGGATTCTCTAATACTTAAGTATTAAAGTGATCTTTTTATAATCATCACTGACCTATTATCAGAGTTCACATTTTAAAGCTTTCATAAAAGAACAGATTGGCAATCAATAGTAATGCAAGTATAATTTGCATTAGGTATCATAGAAGATAGCATTGTTAACCTATCGAATACTGTTAGAATAATTTTAAATAACATTCAAGAAATAAGAATTTCAATAGATTCTTTCATCGTACTTTTGTACTCGCAGTGTTATTCCCTGTAAAAATTGGTCCCGAAATGTGATCAGTTCCTCATTATTTTCTAACTCTTTCAAGCTGTATCATCAAGGAAAACATATATTTGTTAGGCAGGAGAAGCTGTCCCATTTTTTTATATTTAGGGATTCGATTCATATTCTTCAAGCCACATATTTGAATCTTGTTGAGCTTTGTCATGAAGCGTTGTGGGATTTTTAAATTGTTTGTACTACATTCTAGACACTGTTCCAGAATATAGTACTCATCCATGGATTAATACCTCATTGCATACATTAAAAATTATTATATAAAGTTTGTATAAGTAAGATAGGAAAAATATAAATTTTGAGTTTAAAAAGTGGGTGCTTTCAATCATTAAATACTTATTCTATTCTTAATATAAATGAATAACGTACAATAAAAATGAATTGCTCAAAGTATGTTATTAAAAGAAATTTTGAAAATTAGTATGATTTTTCTCAGTCATACCAGTGTCTGTTCCAAAACACAAAATATAGTGTTTTTAATAGCTTAATAATAGAAATTGGTTATTTATTTACTTTTGAATTTAAAAAAAAATGTTTTGAAACATGCTATTTAAACTATTTCTTTTATAGTATTATTTCAGTACATTCAAGGACACATAATAGTAGCTGTAGATGCTTTAGTTAAGAAAGGGCGAACAGATGATTTTTACACACACTTCTATATTACTAGATATCCACCTAGTGGAGAACCTTTCAAAATAGCAATATAAAAGAAAACTAAAAGTATTTACTTAATAAAATACGAAGTTATGTTTTGCTTCATGTACCTTAAATATGTATATAGTCATGTTGATGTAGTAGATTGCATTGAAGAAAGTCTAATACAGTAGACACTATTTTATTCAATGCAATTTATTAAACTTTTGGTGTAGAACTTATTCAGATTGAATATACAGCCTTACAATAGTACAGTGTAATATTCCTAAACATTGTTTTTTTTAACTAGAAACAAAAAAGTGTACTGAACTAATATTTATGTAAAAAGTAAGAATAATTAAACAGAAGTAAAAATTTTCATTGTTGCTGTTTCCAGCATTTGAATTGGCAAACTCTTATTCACAAGTTCAGTGTTTAAAAGTTTCATGCAAGTTTTCTTGGCAAATAGTAAAAAAATTTAAGTTATTGATTCTGTGAGTAAAATGTTTTAATTTTTTTTCCTCTTCATTATCAATACTCAATATAAAAATATGATTCCTTTATTTTTGCTCTCTACATGCTTGCTATGTTGTTGTTTGCATTTTTTTGCTTTATCTTTAAAACAAATCTATCTTTCCAGGTTGTAAAGAATATTATTGTTAAAGGACCAAATATTTACTCTGGTGCTGTTGTAAAAATAATGAAATTTTTTAAAAAGGAAAATCAGTAAATACGTGGTGGTAATTTTTTTTTTTTTTAAATATGTTGCAAAATAAGTTCAGCATCAGTTATATACATCGATAATTAACTCCTTGATCATAACTGAAACAACATTTTTTGAATTTTTTTTATCATCAACATAACACCTGTATAATCCACCCTTTGGATGATACAATCGCTCCAACGCTTTCAACTTTTTCCCAGAATTGGTTTTTTTCCCAATTAAATCTTTGTTGCTAGTAATAGTGATAAACAACTTTCCGAATCATGATTCTGCTGTTTTTTGGTTTCATTCGAAAGCAATTTAGGCACCCACTTGGAAACCTTTTCGCTTCACTTTAAAAAACCTTTTTCCTGGTCGATCGACTTAAAATTTTTGACACGTTTCAAGCAAAGCTTAGTACTCTAGAAAGACCTGGTTACTGGTTTACTACGAGCGCCATCTCTGGGTGTCTCGGGAGTTATTGATCGATGTGTTATGTATGTCATACTAATGTTTCAGTAAAAAGTAAAGTTTTATAAGTCTAATAGACCATATTTCAAAAAAAAGTTTATTATTATTACATGTTATTTGGATTGGGTAAGTTATTGGTTTTATCTTAATTCCTTTAAGAATACATTTGAATTTGGAATATATTAAATTTTAATCTTAGATATGTTTATTGCTTAAAGTAGTACTATATATATATAGTTAGGTGATTTCATCTTTAATTTTTTATATACATATTGTTATATTTTTTTATATTGACATGCATTATACCATAATAAAAAGTAAGCTTATTTCCTATTAAAATTTCAATAAATCACTAAATATTTTATTGTTACATGTGTTTTTTTTTTTTTTTTTTTTTTTTTTTTTTTAAATTTGAAAATGCATGAAAAATATCTTTTCAGGTGGTTGATGCATGCTGATGTACAGATAGGTAAATCACATCCAATTTCATTGTTGTACATACTTTTTCCTTGTTATATTCTGCATTCCCCCCACTTTTAATCACAATTAATTTTTTCTCTTATGATATATAATGTAAATATATAGTAGTTGTATGTAATATAGTGCTTGAAATAGATATGGAGTTTTTTTTTTAAAAAAAAAAAATGCTTTAGAGATATATTAAGAAGCGTCATTTTATCATAGGATAACTTTTTATTGGTCAATTATTTAAATATTTGTATACTCAATAAATATTAATGTTGTCTGAAAAAATCTGTCTTCTATATCAATTTTCTTGTAACATTTTTCAAATTTCATCATCAATTAATATTGAAATAAAGCAAATCATGCCAGTACACTTCATTGGTCTCTTAATTCCTATATGTAGATAATAAAAGGGCAATTTCAGCTATTAATGCTGAAACTTTTTTCACAAATAACTTGCATTCAATGTAGTCATACTAAAAGATTATTTTTGCTAGAAAATGTATTTTTGGAAACTGTGAATTTTTCTTCCAATGCCATGTCTTCGACACAAATGTTGAGCTAAAGGTAAAATAAATATCTACTATATTAGTAGTGTTTGAACTCATAACTGCTGGAGATGTATATGTATGTATATTTCCTGTTTATTTTTACAAATACAGTTAACAGCAATAAAAAAAATGTATTTTAAGCTGGTCATGCTGATAATGTGCCTATATTCATGTCCTAATTTTTTTTTTCTATGTGTGATATTTTTATAGCTTTCAAATTAATTATTCATGGAAATATATTTTGAAGGAGTTGAGAATAGTTTGTGTGCTTGAATATTTGAAGTGAAATATTTTTGCCATTAGTTTAAAATAAATCATCAGGAGTACAAATGTTGCCTACATATGCTAGTCATTCTCAGATTTCTTGAATTTAATGAAACAGTTTAAAAAAAAAAAAAAGGAAGTTAAAGCTATGGAAATGTATTAATTTGTAATAGCAAATGTGATATTTCTTATTTCTCTTTATTTTAAAATAATGTTTCATTTAATAATAATATTCATGAAGTATAGGTTCTTTTAAGATGTACAGAACCTAATTATTTGATATAGAGAATTATTTATGTAATCAATTTAAATAACTTTTTCAGAAATTTTCATATCATTCAAATTTATATATTTGATATAAAACTTAAGTATCTTAATACCAGTTTTTAATTTTTTATATGTCATCTTGTTAATAATGACTATCAAGGATCAGAGCTAGTTACAGTTTTTTTTTTTTTTTTTAAATCTGTTTCATGAAGTTCATTTTCAGTTGCTATATGCCAAAATATGTTTTCATAATTATTTTAAGTTTGCCAAATAATCTACTTACTGAATAATCTTATTTTTTTAAAATATATTTCAGTATATGTGATGTCACTCAGTAAATGTATGATAACTATACCAAACATGAATTTTATATTATGTGTTGTTATTTTATACTATCCTTTTAATGTGTTGATTTGTCTTTCTTCAGAATAATTACAATGTTTGACATAATCTAGTGATGAACATAATAAATGGAATGTAAGCATTTTTTGTGTTGCCAAATATTTATCTAGAATTGAACTGTAAAACTAGATTGAATTTTTTTCTGACATAATTATCTTAAGGTAGGCAGTTTTATATTTGTCTTTAATTGCACGAGAATACGATTCAATTTCAGATGTTGCAAGATATTTAAAATATATTATTTATACTGAAAACTTGCCTTCATGCTCAAAACCAAAGAAAGTTTGTACAAAATTGTTGTGCTAACATTTTTTTGTCTTAAGTGTTGTATTATTGTTATGTGATAGTTTTTAAGTAATTGAAATGCCCACCTATTCTTTTTATATATATATATATATTTATGCTCAGAAACCTACATGTAATGAACTAAGCTAACATTTGAAAAACTGAAATATTATTCATAAACAGTATTAATTTTATCAGATTTTTATTCAAAAAATGTATTTTGAAAATGAACAGAAATGTATTATAAAAATATTGCAATTAGAGTATTATCATATACATACCTTGAAACTTCAACAGGTGCATAATACTCATTTTTTCAAATTGAATAATCTTATAAATTGCATTTTTAAATGAAATGAAATGCTTCCTTATTTTCAAAGCTTAAGAATCTTTCCTTTGTAAACAATTAATAAGTTCATGGATTTTACAAGGGAGTGATAGTATATATGTTATGATTATTACATTATATAGCATGTAATTTGATAAGTTATGGAAATAAATTTTCCAGGCACTCAAAACCAAATTTTGGCACTTTTTTTAAAAAATCTATTAACATTCTAAGTGTTTTTATCATCAATTTACAAGTGCTTATTGCATCCATGTTCATATACCATAATATAAAATTTAAATTTCTTTGAGATAAAATTCACTACTGCAAACTTCTTGTTGATAAATTAAATCTTACTCTGTTAAATATTTTCATGTCATGGGTGTAGTTTTGAGTGAATTTAAATTTGAATATGAATTTATTAAAATTGTGTGTTTCATAAATGTCATCTAGGCCAATCAATAGGCTTGTATAATAAGGAAGTATTAAGAATTAAAGTTCAAACGTATTTCTTTTCCATTTTATCACCGAATAATATTTGACACTTAGTGGTGGTTAAGATTTCTAAATAATATATTTTATTTTTTAAAAAAAATTCAGTTTATATAAGAACATTTTATATTGCATTCCACTAGTTTATAAGATAGAGTAATTTTGGAAAAATTACCTACTGTTCAATAATTGGGTTAAGATTTTGCATTTTATAAGAAAAATTGTAAAAAAAAGGAATGTTTTATAATACATTTTATTACAAATAGTGTTTGGTAATTTGCATATTTTAGGAATAGTGTAGTATTTCATGTCCATAGAAGCAAGTGACCTTAACATTATTTCAAAGTATGTAGGGAATTTCAATTATTTTTTATATGTGATTGGAGAAAAGGATTTAATTTATTTTCAATGAAGGGTGAAGTTCTTAATGCTTATATGAATACAAATTACCCTACATTTACTACATTACAAAAATGAAGTGGACTTAACTGTTATTTATTGTATGAGACTTTTTGTAAAGAAAAGTAGGACTTGATGCCTGAATATAGTGTGACTGGAAATATTTGATGGCATATTGTAATATATTGTAGCGATAACTTAAATAATTGTGTGTAATGTGTTTTGCAACCTTAACTGTGTATTTTAACAAAGTCATAAATTTATGCCAAAATGTATTTAGCTTTAGTTTGTGTTTTGTGTGACAACATTTTTATAGTCAGTAATATCACAATCCTTTTGAAGTTTGTTTAAAAAGATCATGGCAGTATCAATGAATCATTAGTCATCTACATTTCTAATGCATTTATATTTAGAAAATGAATCTCATTGTTTAAAATGATTTTGCCTTATTTTAAAAAATATAATATAATGGATATATCTACTTTATTAGAACTCTTGTCAAAGTAATTTTTATACAGTGATATTTTTTATGGAGATGTTTTGATTAAAAGTTTATGAACTAGTTCACTGATCGCATAGTAAAGAATCCAACTTTGAATAAATATTGGTTTTGTGATTTTTCTGCATATAATTTTTTTATTTTATAAAAATCTGGTGAATTTTATTTTGAATGATCAAATTATCACAAATGATATTTGTACTGGCTTATCGTATGATTTTTAGGATTCGTTGTATCTGATTTTATCAAAAAAAAATTTTTTTTTTTATTTTTAAGATATATTTTTTTAAAAAAATTCTTAGCAATCAATAAATTTTAAGAATTTATATGCACTGATATTGTAGCTTTGTGCCATATTCCTTGGATGATTATGTTTCATGTATCATGCCTTTTTATTGTAATTGTGTGATTGTGAAATACATTAAACATTTTTTGAAAATTTGTTTTTTTTTTTTTTTTTTTTACTTGCATTCATATGTGTCAGACATTCATACTATCATCTATAATAATAAATATATAATTGTATACATAATAATTTTAAGATTGGGCAGAAAATGATTGAATCTTGACTCCTAAAATAATCGAGTGGAATTATGAAAATTGCTGCTCATAAAGCTTATTTAAATTTTCAAAGTACTCATGTGAAATGGTTGTAAGTTGGGAAAAATATGTGTGAACTAGGAGTGTTTCAAACTGTGACTTTTCAAGTTATAGGCTGTAACATATTATCACAGTTCCAGTTTGGTATTAGGCTCTAATATCTTGTCACATATGTAATAAATTCTTCAAACTTACTGCATTTATAACATACCCTATGATCCTGTTACATTTATAACATATTTTATGATCCTATTACATTTATAACATATTCACAATGTTATTACATTTGAAACATTATGTGATACTGTTATTCTTTACAACAGATGCAGATTTCAAGTTATTGGAGTGCATAACCCTCTCGAGCTTTAATCCCCAAAATACAATTATTAAAGATGAGCCAGAACTTTGGTATTATGCTTGCTCAGGAATTAGGAAAAAATAATAAGTGTAAGATAAAAGAATTTAATACATGGATGTTCACAAGCAATAATTATGATTTATTAAAAATTAACGAAGAATTTTATGAAATCAGATTTAATTGACTACATAATTAAAAAATTTTAAGGTTGAATAATTAAAAATGGTATTTAAAATTTGAGTTTTCAGATAATCAAATGATGAATTAGTTTCATTGGAAAATATTGTTTTGTGTAATCTTGCATTTAAAGAAATGAGGTAACTTAAGTTTCGTGAAAAATCTTTTAATGGATGAATTAATAAATGAAATTATTTAATTAATTGGTTATTAATTTTAGAGATCATGTTGGTAGAAATATCCTGCTTATATGTCTAGTCTGGTGGATTTGAAGGATCAGAGGCTTCTTGTTTTTGTGGAGAGGGTGAATTCCTATTGGTCATTGGAGATGGCTGTGATCTATGATAAGTGAGATTTTGCAGTTTCTGTGATATTTGCTTGGAAAATTAAGAAATTATAGTTTAATTGGAGGGGGATTAGTTTAGTAAAATTTCACAAGGCCTATGGAGTATTTGATTATTTCTTGAGTGGGGTGTATTTTTCTATGGCTTGT
Organism: Nephila pilipes; assembly: GCA_019974015.1. Taxonomy (NCBI): domain Eukaryota; kingdom Metazoa; phylum Arthropoda; class Arachnida; order Araneae; family Nephilidae; genus Nephila; species Nephila pilipes. The sequence goes on from BMAW01040185.1 coordinate 746,843, forward strand.
TTTGTTCTGTTGGTGGAGGTATCGATGTTTTGGAAAAAATTTTGAGATAGTTTTTTGAGAGGTGTATTCTATTGATCTTCTGATATCTGTGTTTTGCATATACCAACTGGCTTTTACTATTGTACGTAGGGCTACTGTTTGTGATTTTTTAGCATGTTGTGTCTACACAGTTAGACCGTGCTGGACAGGCATAAGTCAGGATAGATCTAATTATCAGAGTATAGATTAGCAGTTTATTACGTCTACTTAATATAGATTTGCGCGCAATAAGGGGAAGCATATCGTACTATTGATTTATACTGTTTTTTAATTTGTGTAATGTTGTTTAAAAGTGAGTTTTTTATCTATCACCAAGGTATTTTGTGGACCAGGGGAGTTTATTGTTTGCCAGATAGATATCTGGCCTTATCTTCTTGTGTCTGGGAAAGAAGACAGCCTCTGTCTTGAAAACGTTCAGGGCAATTTTCCAAATGGAGTACCATTCTTTTAGTTCCGTGAGGTGTCTGTTGAGTGCAGGGCCTATAGCCTTTGGACTATTATGTCGTGCTGTATCATCTGCGTACATACAAAGAGTTGTGTAATGGTATTTGGTTCACGTAATAGTTTAGTCGGAGTCGCAGTTCCGCCTTCCGGGACTCCAACTTCAATTTGTCTGGGATTTGAATAAGTTCCGTTTATTGTGACTGAAAAAAACTCTATTTTTTTAAATATGAGTTTATTAAAATATATAAGGTAATTAATATTAGGTAAGAGGAGGTGAATTTAATTTATAGAGAAAGCCGGTGTGCCAAACTCGGTCAAAACTCCTTTCTGAATATCTAGGAAAACTGCTGTGCATTGTTTATTGTAAAAACCAGTTTTGATAAGTGCCACCACTCGGATGACTTGGTGCGATGTGGAGAGGTTAGGAACGAAGCCAAGTTTCTCGTGAATCAGGATGTCGTGGTTCTTCAGGTGTTGATTTATTCTGTTATGTATTATTTTCTCAGCAATTTTGCTGAGAATTGGTAGTAAGAAGATTTGGTCTGTAATTTTCAAGCCGGGTAAGGTCTTTACCCGGTTTTAGGATCGGAATAACTGCTGCGGTTTCCCAGGAATCCGTAAAGTTACCGAGGTCAAATATGTTTTGGATGATGTTTCTAGTTGATAAATACAAAGATGGGGTAGGTTTTTAATAATTTTATTCGTGACTCCTGCTCTTCCTGATGCTTTTTTGACTTCAATTATTTTTTATATGTGCTGTTATTTCAGAGGCATGGGGAGGGGAGGGGGGGGTGAGTAGGAGAATTCTGGAAATTGTCATTTGCTAGGTAACCGTGAACGAAATGTGTCACTGTGTTGGTGTACTTATATTATTTAATTTAAACTGACTCTGTAACGAGTAATTCGGTTTTGTCTGCGTCACTCGGAGTGGGCCATTTGGGGCGGATACTGGGCCACGGTAGAATAGTGGACTAGCGGCCGGCGATTTTTCGTTCAGTCGCGAGTTCGATCCTTGGCCGCCTAAGACCCGCCGGGGCTGATGCACGTTAAATCTGTTTGGGACCCAAAGTCCTTCCTTTGGCGTGGTGTGGATGTTAGGAGAGGGGGGGTGCCAACTCAGGTGTCTACCTCGTCACTTAGCCGTGGTTCGAAATTACGAGGTCCGTCGCCAATAGTCCTCGTGTTGCTTCTAGTGCTACGTTAATAAAAAACTAAACAATTGGGGCGGATACTGGGGATCTTTTCGTTCTGAACACCTTGGCCATACCCCATTGGGTACCACTTTCGGCGTCCAGATTTTTAAGAGTTTCTTCCCATTCTTTATTTTCGTGTAAGTGCATTTTTCGCCCAATTTCACTTTGGATTATGTTCGAATTTTGTTTGTTGGCAAGGAACCGTGTAAACTGCCAGATTTTTCTGGCTTTCTTTCTTCGAAAAGTCACGAGCTCCCTACCGATAAAGCTCTGTTTGTTTTTATGGGTTTAGATGCGATTTGGTGTGCACTTAGAATGTTGTGTGTTAATATGGCAACTTGGTTTTCAATATCCTCTCCACTTTGTGATTTGGGGATTGTGGTTTCTAGGAGAATTTTCTAAACTGCTCCGAGTTTGTGGTTAATTTCGGTGTAGGTATTTGAAATTTGTTTTGCGATACAAACTGCAGTAGTACCGGGTTATGATCACTACTCAATTCGGGTAGTGAGTGGATCTAGTAGGGCCAATGAAAATTCGGCGTTTGTGCTATGTCGATGGTGGAGGCGATGCTGTAGCGTGTAGGTGTGGGCGGGGCTAAGATTTCTATGCTGTTTTGGTCAGCAAACTTTCTTAGTATATTACCTCGAGAAGTGTATGTGCTGCCCCAAATTATATGCTTATCTTTAAGATCCCCACAAATTAATAAGGTCGGCCCTAAATTCAGAATAGCATTGCTGTCTTGGGGTACATGTAATGGCTCTGACACATGAAGGAATATACATTGAGGTATCGAGAATTGGTGTTCCATCTGTAGGAGTGAATGCAACAATAGTTGCTTCTGCACCGTTTAGTGTGGGAGAGGACGTTTTATTAAATAGTATTACCGCCATACAGGCGATTTGTTGTAGTGGGTCTGTCATCTCTGTGGGTGATGTAGTTTGGTATACCTGGTCCCGGATGTGTTTCTTGAATTAAGATTAAATCAGGGGAGTGCTTATCTATAACGTCCCTTAATTCAACATCACGGGCCTTGACTCCTAGGGCATTCCAATACACCAGTTTGAGGCTGAGAAGGGTGAATTTTAATTATTGCCGGTGAGTTTGCAACATATTCCTTGAGCTTATTATAGTAAGAATAAAAGCTTCGACAATATTACTTTTGGAGAATATTATGGTTTATTCACGCCACCCTTTTCTTTTTTTGCGAATATGTTCAGTTCTCTCCCACTGCTTTAAAGGAGATTAATTTTCATATTTCTTTTTAAATTGATTTCATGTTAAGAAACTACCAAAACATAATTTCAAATATCTTATATTTTTCAACTCAAGTATTTTCAATGTAAAAAGAGATTCTACTTTCAGTCTCTAATAAAAGTATAGAATTTATACCACCATTTTTGAATGACAATGTAATTTATTTAGAATTTATTAGAACTTTTCAATTAATTTGCCACTTTAATAATATAACATAATTATTGATGATTAAAAATAGAAACATAATGATTAATTATTAGTTTATAAGTTGTGAAAATATCAGAATTGAGGGATTTAAAAACATATTAGAAGCTTGAAGAATGTTATTAAATTCTGATATAATATTTCTGATGCCAATTTGGATGATTCGTTATAATGTTTAATGCATATGTCACTTTAATATAAACTGTTATTAATAGTTCTAAAAACTCACATTTATATTTATTGGGAAACTTAAGAAATAATTAGAAGATACTTTTATTAAATTGATTAATAATTTTGGGTTAAATAACAATTTTCTGTTATAAATTTGAATTCTGAAAAGATAAACATGGAACAAAAGCAGTTGTACTTATTTTCATAAGTAAAACAGGTTTATGCAAAATAACTTATAAAATTAAAAATTTATATATATATAGAAGGAGGATTGTACATCCTAAACAAGATCCCTAATATTTTAGATGTGATTTGTAGAGGTCTAAAGAATCTCCACTGGTTTGCTCTTATGCAATAGGCGACCTGTGTGGTGACCCAGAATGACAGAATTGTCCCACTGTGGCTCGTTCAGTCGCGGGTTCGATCCTTGGCCGCCAAAGACCCGCCGTGTAGCCGGGGCTGATGCACGTTAAATCTGTTCGGGGCCCAAAGTCCTCCCATGGCGTGGTGTGGATGTTAGGTGAGAGGGGTGCCAGCTGAGGTGTCGTCCTCGTCACTTGACCGTGGTTCAAAATTACGAGGTCCGTCGCCAATAGCCCTCGTGTTGCTTCTAGTGCGACGTTAATAAAAACTAAACTAAACCCACTGTAGCTCATGCATGTCGTCAGAGGCGACTAAAATGGGTACCCAGCGTCTGGGGGTATAGCAGGGCACCCTGGGGATTATATCAGGGGACCTCGGGGACTTTCTTTCGTTAGGTAAGTGCGGGCATCATGATCCCGAGGCACCCTAGTGATCTTTTTCTTTCCCATGGGGTTTATTGTCTTTGGTAAACACGGGTGACGCGCCCCCGGGTTACCCCAGCGATCCTTCTCTATTTTCGACACTCCTTCTTGTCAATCAAATTGTCTTTTCTTCAATTTCTTCTTGTCTAGGCCTCGGTTAAATATTGTTTACCGCAGCATAGCCATATATGGCTCCTGCACCAATAAACTTTACTTTTTCACATGACTTTTTTGTCTATCAATCTTTTTTCAATGTTTTGATATCTAGATCACAGATTTAACTTGTTTGGCGCAGTATGGCCACATCTGGCTCTTGCGCCAATAAAACTTCTCTATCATCATCACTTATGCAATAGGATGGTTGTCTAGGGGGTGTAATTCAGTTACTAGATTCTATCATGATTTCGATTTATTTACCACACCAATGATGAGGCTTGAAATTGGATCATTATTTTTATTCGTGAATAGACGAAGAAGATATATCTACAAAAGCAGCTGTATACAGGTTGACATACTTTGAATAACTAGTTCGTCGGAGAAAGATTGATGGCAGTCCAAATTTTTTTCATAATAACGATAATCGTTGAAACGCGCGCTGGCTCTCGGAGTATGGAGAAGGGGGTTGCTAAAACCTTCCGTTCTCCATAATGTCCAATCAGATGGTGTAGGCTAGATAAATAATAATGAAAGACCAAAAACACGAGATACAAGGAACTAACAATTTATTTCAAACTTAATAAGAACAACTTTAACATTTCAACTTTAAAACTCGACCTTCACAGGTCTGGAATCTGCGAAGCAAGTGTTTTGAGCAAAGATCGCTCCTTCCTTTTCTACAAATCAGCTTGCAGCTCCGCAGTCAAAAGATGACGTAGGCAGCCGCCACAGGAGTAGAACAGTTTAATAGAACATGGCGAGGAGCAGAGCGATGCGCTCCGCAGTTTTGTTCAGGAATAGGGGGCGCTGCGTGAGCTAATACATAACGCTGATTTATGGTGCCATCTATCGAACAAATTGAGAGACTAGTTTTACAATGTTTTTGAAAATGCAATCAATAAATTGACAATTAGCTGGAAAAATCCTACATATATTTTTTGCGGCTAAAAGGAAATGGAAAATTCTATGTTATAATTGGCTGAATAAAATATTTGTCACTTTGATAAAAAAAAGGGGGGGGGCAAATTCACTGCAATATTGTATTGCTGCACTGGAATAATTTAGAATATTAGTCATTACTGATTCTTAAAAGAAGCAACTTATATTCTGATCTCACGATGTGAATGATCTAAAATATCTACAAAAATGACTTGCATGATGTGTTAAATAACTAAGAAAATTGACTAAACATAACTAAAATGTCTTCCAAAATTTCATTAATACAAGCACTTATAAATTAACAGACATAAGACTTCACGAAGTCTTCACTACATCTGCATTGTAATGGGATCAGTCTACACATGCAAAGGTATTCAAATTCAGAAGCTAGTTTGAAAGAAATGTGAAATTATAATCCACTACGTATTAAAAATACACATAATCTTTTGAAAATTTCAAAATTGACTTTTCAAATTTTAAAACATGGAAAATGGCTTCAATGTCTTTGAAAACTTGAATCCGATTCAAAAATAAAAGAATAAAATTACAAAAGTAAGCATAAATTATATTTACAAATCAGTTCGAATGTACAAATTAAAAATGTCTACAAATCATACATTTATGAGTGTGTATGTGAGATCCAGAAAAATGCATCTATTCGCTATAATCGGAGTCAAAACCAGCACACTTAGTTTAAATATTTTAGGATGCTCTTAAAAGTTTTAGAATGCATTAAAAAAATGTGCCTTTTATTTCAATTTTAAAGCAATATGAATTAAATATTTGAAAATTATAAAGTTGTTAACTTATTACTAACAGCAAAGAAAAATTATCATAATAAAAATAATTATTCCAGTCGTAAAAATACTTTGCAATAAAAAACAATGAAAAGGGGGGGGGAAAGCATTTGGATTAGAAAAGTTGCCATTATGCAATTTGCAGCAATGCGTAGTCTGCAGCACCAAAAATGTTATAAAATGATCACATTTAATTTGCTTGCATTGGAAAAAATGAATTCCTCCAATATGTTTTGATAAACACCGATGTTACAAACTACAAGTGTTACTCTCTATTTGAATTGTTTGTTCATAACACAAAAATATTTTTTATTTGTATATAATTCTTTATTTTATGAAATACATCTGTATTATTACATATGTGTTCTGTAAGTTTATAAATAATAAGTTTTGTTCGATTAAAAAATTATTGAGAAGATAACAATGAAATACAAAATGTTTTATTTTGTAATGTTTTATTGCACTATTATTATAGTATTGTGTCTATTGTAAATTGTATTATTTACATTTAAAAAAAAGGAGCTGTGTGAGAGAGATGTACTTGCGTCAGTAAATCTGAGCGCGCGACTTCGATAGTCGATGGCGCACCATCAGTGAAAAAAACGCTCGATATATGCTGGTTTTTCTCTGCATACTTGGCAATATAACTTTATTTCAAGATCCAATAACCTTGGGTTATTCTTTCTTGATATCAGTGTTACATAATGATGAATAAAAATATAAACAAAAAAAATTTACAAAAATGTCGCAAAAATGCAACGAGATAAGAACTCAGACGAATGAGAAGGTGGGTAGGAGAATGATTGTCCATTCAGAGTCGCTTCCATTAAGAGAAGAGAAGAAGGATGTTGGATGCTGCTGCGGCGTATCTATACCTATCAGAGAGCTGTGAAAAGTTTTGTTGGGAGCTGATGGTAGGGTAGCTATGGTGACCAATTGCGTTGTGAAAGGAGGCAGAGAGATCGCTGATGCGTGCTGTGATGGGTTGAATTTTGAGTTCTTTATGAAATAATATCCATTTAATGAAGAAAGGAGCGTTTGCAATGAAGCATGGAATTTTTTTCTGTTCAATTTGAAGAAGAGAGAGGATTTGGATTTGGCAGAAACACCCCAAATTTGACATGCATATGTTATTATCGGAAGAGATAGAGCTTGTAAATAAGCAATTTATTTTTTAATTTGATTTTGGATCTTTTCCCCAGCAATCTTTTCTCTGCATAAAAACTAAACTTTGCGATAGCGCTGTTTGGGACTCAAACGGTTAAGGAAGTTGTGACATTTTTTTTAAATATGAAATACACTGCCTTAGAGTGAAGGTATTATAGGATGAAGGAGCGGCTGAAATTAATTGGTACGCTGGCGGATTCAACTCTAAAGCCGTCTTGAACATACGATTGCACAAATACGACTGCACCAAACACAGCAATTCAAAATGTGTAATCACGATATCGCAAAAGGCACCTATACTCACTAATTGCACAGTCGCTCATTTTTTTTTTTAAATACACCCTCAAAGTTCGTTTAATTTGTCTCTGATCATTTAGTTTTGTCTCCAAATTTTACAATCGCTTTTGTCGCCAAGGTCACCTCCACCTATTCCAACATTAATACAAGGCGTATTTCTTATTGACTGCAAAAACCATATTTCTGGCAACAACATACCTTCCGCAAGGAAGAGAATTTTGTCCAAAATTTCCGTAACTGTATGTTTTTTCCAAATAAATGCTAAATTTCAACCGCACTAATTAAATGAAATAAAAGCACACAAGTTATTGTTCTTTTCTTAATGCTGTCTGTATAACAGAAGCGATTCATTTTAGGCAAATCAATTTGTCAGACAAAAATAAAAATTCTGCCAAGTAAAACATTCTAATTCTCCATTATTAGAAAACGGCTGATGCGCATTCAGAAAAGTATTAGTTATTATCAATATTCATTCAATATTGTTAAGATTAATGTAATTATTGTATTCTTTTTAAATTATACTTTCATTAATGTTTGTTAACTTTCTAACGGCGGACGGTCGAATATTGATTAAAATATTTAAATTCAATGAATGAATAAAATGTTTATAACTTATGGATTTTTTTTTTTAAGATTAGTGTAATCAACATTAACTCTAATATAATTAATTATATCATCTGCTATGTTATACATAAAAATCAAATTATATAAAATAAAACAGATTAAGTTCTTAATTTTTTTTATTGGATTACACACACATTTTCATTAGAATTAGTTTTAAGTTATGAAAATCGTTTTGGACTAAAATAGTCAATGAAATAACTTTTTGAAAAAGAAAACAAAATACCATCATCCTGTTACAAAACATTCTGAAACAACATACAATTTTTTTAATCTTTGAAAGATCTGCGAAATCAGTTCCATTAATTTGATACCTGTTTCAAATTTATCTGAGTACCTGGAAAAGAATTTCATTTCTCCAAGCTTCAAATTACGTTCCCCTTTCGCTTTACAATATGCTTGTCTAAAGTGCGTCCCAAAAGCCTTTAAAATGCGGCCCAAATACAAATTATGAAAATATTTAAATTTACACATTTTTATTAAAAAAATAAATGTTTGCAATAGTTTTCATATATAATCGATTCGTTGACATTTATATTGAAATAAAAATTTAAATAAAAATATCTTAGTATTCCTTAGTATGCCATCTTAGTTGCCGTCGCTGCCGGCAATTCGATCTTGATGGCATATCATTATATTGTACATCAGGACAATTTGTGTGGAAACATTTTAAAAATGGAAAGTGTATTAAGCGTTGTTATAAAAACCATTAACTTTATAAGAGTAAAAGGACTTAATCATAGACAATTTCAAGAGTTTCTTAAGGTAATGGGCACCGAATTTGCAGATGTTATTTATTATACAGAAGTAAGATGGCTCAGTAAGGGGAAAATGCTCAAAAGATTTTACGATTTGAGAACTGAAATAAAAACTTTTATGGAAATAAAAGGGAAACTTGTGAATGAATTTGAAGACGAAGATTAGGTTTTAAAGTTAGCTTTTTTAGTAAACTTAAAAGAACATTTGAGTGATTTAAATTTGAGACTTCAAGGGAAAAAAATAAATTTATTAATATGTTCCAAACAATTACAGCGTTTGAAAGAAAATTGAAATTTTGGCTTAATCAAATAACAAGTAAGATTTGACACATTTCAGTACTTTGGCTGCACATAAACCCCTTGATTTGCACAAAATATGCTGCATTAATTTTTAATTTAATTCAAGAGTTTGAAAGTAGATTTAAAGATTATCGAAAAAATGAAGAGTGTTTCAACATATTTTCTACCCCATTTTCTCTAGAAATAAATAAATAACATTCAAATCTTCATATGGAATGCATTGAACTGCAAAGTAACATTCAACTGAAAGAAAAATTTGGGAATGTTTCTTTCTTTACTGGAATTTAATAAAGATTACCTATTGCGCGATAAATATCCTAATAATCGTAATCATACTTTATTAATGTCTTCAGCTTTTGGCAATACCTATATTAGTGAACAATTATTTTCAAGAATGAAGCATACAAAAAACAAAAATAGGACAAAGATCACTGACAAACATCTTGAAAATGCATTAAGAATTGCAACCTCGTCTATTAAACCCGATACCGATTTGCTTGTTCAACAAAAGCAAATTCATCCATCTCATTAATTTGAATTTTTTTCCATCTTTATGAAATCCAAACTAAATTAAACGAAACTTTTACAAATTTAAAATAAATATGTACCTAAACATATCTAATTAAAATTTTAAAAAAATTTATAGTAAAAAGAAGTTAATTTTTATTTCAATTTGTTAAAAAAAATATTGTACATGTGGCCCAATAGTATTTTTTTTTTTTTACAATGCGGCTCTCAAACGGTCATAGTTTAGACATCCATGCTTTATGATGTCTAATGCATACCAATTTTCCTTATCGATCTACGAACATGTAATGGTTCGCTTTTGATATTTCTCCGACGACGGCTAAACGTGCCGAAATAGCTCAGTTGGGAGAGCGTTAGACTGAAGATCTAAAGGTCCCTGGTTCGATCCCGGGTTTCGGCAGGAGTTCCTTATCCTCGGTAGTATAGTGGTAAGTATCCCCGCCTGTCACGCGGGAGACCGGGGTTCGATTCCCCGCCGGGGAGGAACACTTTTCTTTTTTTTTTTATTGCAAATTATTTTCATTTTGAAACTCGCATTCAAACTGATGTTGATTTCATTACATTTCTATCAATTTCATAAAAAAAAAAAATTATTTGACATCAATCGATCATCTATTCGATATGCTTCAGGAGAGAAAGATAGGGTGAATACGAGGTGTGGCTATTAAATAACGAGACAAACGCAACGACTGACAGCTATTTAGCGTGAAGCATTCTCTTTCTGTAAACAAATCTATAAATTCGTGGCCTTCGTTTGCATAATTTTTTTTTGTTTCGTTGAAAAAATGAGAAGTGTAACGATAGAGCAACGAATTGTTGTGAAATTTCACAGGAAACTTGGAAAAAACATTGCCGGAACATTATTTACTGAAAGAAGTATAAATCAATGAACGTTTATCGCGTGCACATGTTTTTGAGTAGTTTAAGCGTTTTCAAGATGGCCGAGAAACATTGCAGAGGATTCACGCTCGGGTGGCCCTTTCGCGTCAAAAAAGAGAGATAATATTGAGAAAAAAAATCGGTTACCTGGTTCGACCTGACCGTCGGTTCAGTATTCCTGCTATTGTTGAGACTATAGGAATTGACAAAGAATCCGTAATGCAAATTTTACATAACAAGCATGCAAAAAAAGTGTGCCAACAAGAAATGTTTGTACTGACACTTTAAATGCCAACGAAAATGACCCAATCATATTGGAATGGGGGGAAAAGTGTGATGAATCGTGGTTTTTTTCTTATGATCCTGAATCGAAGTACCAATCTTCACCGAGGGATAGTCCATCTTTACCGCGAGAATTCAAAGCAATGATGATTGTTTTTTTTTTTTTTTTTTTTTTCAATATTCATGGGATTGTGTACCTTCACTGAGTTCTTGAAAATCAAGCGATTAATCAACATTACTACTTTACGTTCTTGCTGAACTCCGTGAAAGAACAAGGGAAAAAACGACCTGAATTTCGGAAGGAGATGTCATTTCGTATTGTCTGTCAAGAAGTTTCAGTCAAGTACAGTATCTCTATACTAGACCATCCGCCTTATTCGCCGGATCTTGAGCCATGCGACTTCCCTCTGTTTCCTAAGGTGAAATCTGCATTAAAAGGAACAAAATTTGAGTCATTGAAGTTGTGATAGAGAGTCACGTGTCCTGAAGAAGCTAATAAAAGGCTTCCAACACTGTTTCGAACAATGGAAGTTTAGAATGGAGCGTTTTAAGGCATTGAAGATAGGTGTATATGGAAGATGATAATGAGTAAATTTGCATGACACCAAAGTAAAATGTTTTGTAGCGTCTGTCTCGTTATTTAATAACCATACCTTGTATACATGTCGTGCCATCCAAATAAATGTTAGTTCCTATTATCGTATAATAAACTTCGAAAAGCCAGGGCATTAGAGTTTGGACTGAAAGTTTAAGTTTCCAACAAGAGAACCAGTTACAGATTGAACATTCGAGGATTTTTTTCTCAATGTTTTACTTGATCAACTTTGGAATTGTCAACTTTTCCAATTTCAATAGTTTTCTTTCCTTTCCAATTTTCTTTTTTCTTGAAAATACCGAAATCCGTCAGCAGTTTTTCGGTTATTTTTACAACCACCTGTTTTCAAAACAGACATTTAACGCCCAGGCCTATTATTCTTGGAACAGAATTATAGACTTTTATAATATTGTGATGTTGTGCTATTCGCTTATTTTGTCTTCACCATCCTCGGGGACTTTTATCGAGTTAAATTGCATAAAATTAAAATTTCTTCCCAATCAAAGTGAAACATGATTATTTAAAAAACAAGATTAGGTATCAAAGTGAAGTGATTGGGTATAATGATGTGTAAAAGAAATGCAATTAATGGAAAGTAAAGGAAATAGAGGATAAGGGCTTGTCGTCCGTGAATTGTTACTGAGATTGAAATTCTATCGTTAGTTTTGTGGAAGAAAGTTCCACTAACAGCATTAATGTATGTAGTTACTGTTGAAGAAAGTCGTGAAGTTACAAATAAGTGTGTGCATTGACTGGTAAGATAGATTTTTTATTTAAATTATTAAATAAGATTATGAGTTAGATTGAAATTCTAGAGTGAGCGACCTAAAATATTTTGCAGTGGTAATAAATAAAGAAGCTGTTTTATTCTTGTGTGCCTTCAATTACAGTTTGGAATTTTTTTGATTAATACATTAGATTGAGGGATGGCACAAAAACTGAATACTGACGGACAAACGCAATAATATAAATCAAAAAGTTTTCTCGAAACTTAATTAAACAGACACAGAACAGCTGCACAAATTCACAAGCATAACAGAAATAAACTTATTTTTCTCGTTCTCTGAAAGCGGAATATTAAATATTAGGCACCCACAAACAAAGCGGTATAAAGAATAAAGTCTTTATAGGCGTTATTTTATTACCTATTGTGCTAAATTGTTCGCTAACGTGTAATATACTTAACAGAATCCAAAATGCTGCAGAAATATTATAATTTTAATAGCTGTCAATTAAAATACAACATTAGTTCATTTAATTATTTTTATGAATGCATAGAAAACGCACAAATAGTGAATAAAAACTTCACGTGTTTCAAAGTAGTTTAATAATCAATTTTCATTGAATTCGGGAATTTCGATGTAGAAACTGCATAGATTTTCCTATTTTGATTTTTTAATTATTTGTTTATGCTGATAAGTTGATAACTAAAAAATGTTTTAGTTTTGTTTCAATAAAATCTTATTTTTATATTTAAAAGAAATTTTCTAATTACGGGCGACAATTTTATTAAACTCATATTATGCACATTTGTAAAAATAAAGCCAACAAAAAATTCTAAAAGTGGCATAATCAATGAATCTCGCTTACATTTGACAAATTTATTGCAGCTTAACCAGTTCAGGAACGAATTTTATAGTCGAACGGGTTTTTTTATTACGCTTTATTCATTTTACATTGATAGGAATTCAAAAGGTGGGGGCGAGCAATAAAAATGCACAAGAAATTATAACGACCACATTTGTGACCGTTGAGCGGTAATAGTAATTTATAAGTGAAATAATTTCATATATTCTGGCGCAGGTTCTTCACGTTTCTCACAATTGTAAAGAGTTCGTCTTACTCAATTTTTGTTCGTGATGTTTTGGAAGATCTTTTAATAATGACCTATACCATCCAATCTAATTTCAAGATCAACTTTAGTTTTTAAAAATTTTTCGATGATTTTTCACATACATAACCTGATATCGGTCTACTGCGTTTTTTGGCTTGTTCGCTCATTTTAATCATTGAGGTATCTACGCATCAAATATTTTTACTTCTCGGGGAAGTACAAAAAATGGTGGTTTTTCACAATTGCATTTTTCTTTTCAGTTTCAGGACGTTCTTGTTGCTTTAAGTTTATATCAACTGGTTACAATGTCACTTCTAAGAAAACGTCTCCGTTTTTTCGGATGACGATACTGAGAGTCCGAACAACATTTCTAAGTAATCTGGATAGGTCCCATTGACTTTTCGTATCAGATAATATTTGAAAATCTTCAATGTCTGAGATTTCATTATTTTGCCGTTTGTAATAATTTAGATTTCAATTAAATTTTACTTTTCCATTTTCGTTGCAACCTGGGCACTTAACACCATAAAAATTTATACATTTTGTTATACGCTTACACAAAGCGTGAATTATTACTCACATTTATATTTAAGAAGAAAAAAAAAAAAAAACCATCTCTAACGTCAAATGTACACATATGTGTAAGTTTGTAAATTTTTTTTTATAAAATAAAAAAAAAGAAAAGAAAAGAAAAAAAAAAAAACTAATAACAAATTTATTTTTTAAATTTCCAATAAATAAACTAAATATATCTAATATATCTTGAACTATTTTCATCAAATGTTAAAGATTGCTTAAGTAATCCAACAAAACACTGACAGTCGAAATACTACTTTACACTATTTTCATATTCTTAACCACTTGTATACACTATAAATAACATATCAATACAGCTAAGCCATAAGATTTGTATTTTTCTCAAAGAGAGAATAATTAATCATAAATTTTTGTTCTTTTTATTAATGATAATAATTTTCATAATAAACCTAAATGTCCACATATGTGGCTAAGAGCATCAAGAGGTTAATTTATTATGCTGAGTGTTATACATCTATACTAAACTATATCATTGAGTTATGTATTTTTTTCTTAATAGATGGCAGCACGAGAGTAAATTTTCAAATAATGGGGCAAATTTTGGTTTAATTTATTTACGTTTATTCAATAACGAATAAGAGAGAGATCTTCTCTTCATCAGATCTGCAAGAAATTCAGTATTTATTTTCATACCGAAATTATAAAATCTCTCTTCGGTATCATGCTAAAAATAGAAAGTAGTTGCTTAAAAAATAACATTTTCAGCGTTTTGTAAGACAAATCACGGCGCCATCTGTCATGGGGATTTATAAATACATATATATTTAGTGTCAATAATAATTTAAAAGTAAAAGCAATATAATCGTATTATAACCATCTGTCGTGGGATGTGTAAATATATTGATGAGTATCAATAATAATTGAATAAGTTCGGTACATTTTTTTTTTAGACAGAAAAATGTTACAACACAGATATAAGTAAATATTATATTCTGACTTCGCTATTCTATAGAAAGCAGTACATTTAATGTAATATTTGTTCCTGTTTGAATAAATCTATTTTTATCTGCATAAAATAGGTTTTACACTTTATTCATTATATTAATACTCAACTTTATCTGTTATAAAGCAAATAAAAACGCGCATTTATAAAATGTTTCAAAATTTTAAAGACTTGATAAATGAAAATGCGTATTTTTTTTTTATCGCTAGAACTAATTTATTTTAATAATGAGACATTTTCTTTTCTTCTGAAACGTGTTCCGAATTTGGACATTCCGAGAAAATAAGCGTAGAAAGTCTTAAATTCGAAGTAAAAAAAAAAATCGTCATCAAAGGCGAAGAAATTATTAATCATGAATGAATGAGATGTAACTCTAAACGAACGCTTATTTTTCTTTATATTAAGACATAAAAACAAAGATGCAGAAATACATGTAAAATTCCATATGAAGTGTCATCATTTCTCATCTATTTAATATAAAAGGGATACATTTATATTGGTATGTTGCGATAAGTTTATGAGACTCTGCTTTATGTGTATACTGACATCCTTAAATTTTCATAGGATTGATTGTTTGTCAGCAATTTTTGGCGAAAATACTATTTCCTCCAAATATTTTTTTATATGTGGAAAAAAGTAGAAACATTTAAATTGTTCATTTTTTAATGAATAACTTTTTAATAAATTGTGTCTAAATGTTATGAATGTATTTTTAAACATTCTTTTTTATTAATATTTACTTCAAAAAATAACAGACGACATTTTAGACGTAAGGGAAAAAGGTTAATTTTGGAATACAAAAACGGTAGCAAAAAGTTATTTGTAAGCATAAAAAGCCTTCCTCGGCGGTTTGGGGCTGTTTTAAATATACAACTGCAGCAATTTTTAATTATTTTATGTAAATACATTCTACTCGTATACGTTAAAAATATTTCTAAATTAACTGAAAAAATAAAAGAGCAAAAGCGATTTATTGATTAAACGAAAATATAGAATCGATTCATTACAGCTAAATTAATACTATCGAGGGAATATCGTAAGGTTTTAATTGTAATATATGTACTAAGAAATAATCGAGATATCTTAACAAAATTTTATTTTTTATATTAATTAATTCTTACGAGCATAATGTTGTAAGTTACAGATTTTATAATTGGTTTGGTTTCAGAAAGCCGTTGACTGAAGTGATCCACGTTATCGTAAAGTTTTAATTACTACTGAAAAATAATCGAGAAAGAAACTTAATATTTATTTATTATTTTTAAAACTCCATTAAGCACAGAATCACCATTCAGCAGATTTCTTCCAGCGTTTCTTGAACTTTCGAAGGCTGTCATTGTAGAATTCAGCAGATTGAAATCTGTCTACTCCATATTGGGAGTTACTTCAATCTACGGTTTCTTGAATCCGAACAAACTATATTAATAACTGTAATTTATTACATAATGTATATAAGGATCTATTAATGGGCAGGATAAATTTCATCCAGATATCACGGTTATCTCTTAGTAACAATCAAAACTGTACTTTATTACCAATTAAAACCTTTAGTACTAGAGATATATTCGTATGAACATGGTAAGGTATAACTGAGTTATAAACCAATAATTATTTTTAAGACTTTTGCAATCCTTATACATCATTATGGCATCATGAAATTGAATGATTCATTATCATTCAATTTTATGATGCCATATTTTCGTAAATAAACGACACAGAATGGTAACACATGAATGCAAAAGAAAAATATGGAATTTTTTTTTTTTTTTTTTTTTTTACAAGTGTTTGATATAACTTCCTTTATTTACACGTATAATGTCTATTCTAAATATAAATTCTTGCCATACACGTCACAATGTATTAGTGGCAATTGATTATGCAGCAGCAGAAATCCGTTGTTAGAATTCACATAAATGTGTAGAAAATGGTGTCCCATACGCTATATCTTTTACAAACCTCCAAAGGAAGAAATCACATGGGGCAAGAATTTATATCACCCAACTGGCCACGTAAATCATGTGATATTAAGTCATTGGGGCTACTGCGACTGATCTAACTGTGAGATAACACAGTGAAAGCTTCTAAAACAGCTTTCGTGAAATAGCTTCATGAAGAACACAGGAGGGCAATCTGTCGTTCACATTATGAAACTTCTACATTTTTCTTTTGTATTCTTGTATTACTTGTCATTTGTTATTGACAATTTGATGATGATTAATTGAAAAACTGTTTAACAAATATAAATGTATTGATGAAAAAAGGCATTCATTTAGCCAGATAATTATTAGAATCTACGTTTAATTTTTCGATGTGTTTTTTGTTAAGAAAATGGACTATAATATTATTCGCAAAAAATCAAAGATAAAAAATCCTAAACTTTTGCTTTTGGAAAACAAAGAAAAAAAGTACATATTTAAATGAGTGCAAGATTTCGGATCAATATTAGTATTCAAAAAAGCTATTTAGATGTAGAAAACAAAAAGTAATTATTATATTAAAAAGATTGTAAACAAAATATATCCTGCAAAAATATAAGGATATATTCGAAGGAAGAAGGGTATCACTCCCCTCCCCCCCGTTCCCATAAATTTTTAAAACGTTATTAATTTTGATATTAAACTTGATTTGTATGTGATGTTTTGATAATAATTAAATAATGTTTCGTTATTTCATGTCTTTGCTATACCCAGATAAAGATTAAACTTACACTTTCTTCCGAATTTTCATTATCGACCCACAAGTATATAATACTCTGCTCCTCATATTTCTCTCACGACGGCTGAACGTGCCGAAATAGCTCAGTTGGGAGAGCGTTAGACTGAAGATCTAAAGGTCCCTGGTTCGATCCCGGGTTTCGGCAAGCGTTTCCTAATCCTCGGTAGTATAGTGGTAAGTATCCCCGCCTGTCACGCGGGAGACCGGGGTTCGATTCCCCGCCGGGGAGGAACTTTTTTGCATTGCAACATTAATTTAGAAAAATGTTTCATTTTTTAGCTCAGATACCAGTTGGGCTCTCCATATAAATTTGTGTGTGTGCGGTGACGCGCCTTTTGCGAAGTGTGTAATTCTGTTTGTTCGACGAGTGATCGCTTTTTAAAATTCCATTGAGAAGCAATACGAGGGATATTGGCGACGGACCTCTTAAATTGTTTGTTCGATAAAAGGCCGTTGTGTATGGTGAGGCAATCATGGATCTCGTAATGAGGTAAATAAATTATAATAACAGCGCACTATTATAGAGTTCTTGTATTTAGTGATATATACAAAAACAAACCGAGATATTGACAGGTCAGGGAATCAATCTAGCTTTCAAATTTAATTTATGTTAAAAATAATTGCTAATGATCTTTTTTATAAAAGTATCATTTCCTAATAAGCTAGATGCTTACGTTTTATCTAAGTAAGCCACAATTATAATGTTAGAGGTTTCAGTTATTTAAAGCTAATCTTTGCCTTAATTTACTAAATTGGCGAATTTATAAAATACCAAATTACCATTGACTAAAGTGCTTAAACTAGGCGCTCATATTGTCATTTTCTTATTTTTGTGTTACTCAACACCTAAGTAGAGTAACACATTATGTGGTATGATCAAGGCCAGCTTTAGGTGGTATGCAAGGTAAGCCAATGCCTATGGCGGCAAAACCGCCTGAACTAGAGCGGGAATAAAAACAAAACTTTAAGTATATTACAATTACTGGAGTTAAGTTTTTTTTTTTATTAACGTCGCACTAAAATCCACACCAGGACTATTGGCGAAGGGCCTTGTAATTTTGAATCTCGGTCAAGTGACGAGGATGGTACCCCCTCTCCTAGCTTCCACGCCAACGGGAGGACTTAGAGCCCCGACAGATTTATACGATTACTTGAATCTAGAAAACAAATGAGTATAAAAATCAAATGAACCATAAATCGAGAACCTTCGGGATATTCCTTTATTTTGAGATGCACCGCAGACCCGATTTAACACGCTAATTAAAATGTAACAAGAATAGGCAGTGTTCTGAGTATTTCTATATGTAAATTACAAGATGCGAAGCCGACAGGATTCAACAAGGTTTTCCCAACCACATATAAAAGAGAGCCTCATTTAAAATAAATTCAACAAATGTCCTTTGTATTTTGTGTCAACCATTGTATTCCTCCATAAACAAATGTTTCAGGTTCAAAAAATGGAAAATATTTATTATGAACAACTGAAGATACAACATTCTTTTGAGATGATGATTCATTCCCAAACGAATCAATTTTACAAATAACACAATCAATTGTAATAATTTTGTCAGAAAGAACAAAAAATTAAATAAAATATAAATCAAACAAATTGTCTGGATAAAATAAACTATGACACACATGAAATTTAAAATAAAACTTTATAAAATTTAAGGTGAACAAGGAAAAAAAAAACTGGCTTTGTGGTGCACACTACCAATATTCAAAGATTCTATGCTCCAAATTTCTGGTTCAGGTGTCTTATCTTTCTGCTACATCATTGGTGATGCACCAGATGATTACAAGTGGCCCTTCAGTCAGTTCTGAGTGATACAATGTTCATAACGTGATCCATTTGTTCTTGTTGAAATCAATAATGTAATGAGATGTATATGAAATTGTTCAAAGCATGAAGGAAATTATGTTGGTATTGTTTCAGTTTTTATTAAAATCCCCGAGTTCATCAAAAATAAAATTTCCTGACTGCAATTCCTCTTATTTTGAAAATAAATAAATTTGAATAATTGAGAATGATTATATATCATATTTTCCAATAAAATCAAAAGTTTTAAGACTAACTCAATATTTAATTGGTTTTGAGATAGATTTTATTAATAATGTACTAAATGCCTCATATGTATTAATGTCAATTTCAAAGCATATTAATTTTCATTTTTGCACAGTTAAAGAACTTACAAGACCAACCGAAAATTTTGGAAATAAATTATATTTAATAAAAATGTACAAATTTTTTATATGAAATCTCCGGTATGAACAATTTATATTAAAATAACTTAATTACACCTCCTTCTCTCCAAGGAAAAACTTTTAAATCAATCCTTTTTGATGATAGCGAAATTTTATTGGCGCAAGTGCCAGATGTGGCCATACTGCTCTAAACAAGTTAAATCTGTGATCTAGACATCAAAACATTGAGAGACAAAAAGGTCATGTGAGAAAGAAAAGTTTATTGGTGCAGGAGCCATATATGGCTATGCTGCACCAAACAATATTTAACTGAGGTCTAGAAGAGAAGAAATTGAAGAAAAGACAATTTGGTTGACAAGGAGTGTCGAAAATAGAGAAGGATCGCTGGGTAACCCGGGGGCGCGTCACCCGTGTTTACCAAAGACAATAAACCCCATGGGAAAGAAAAAGATCACTAGGGCGCCTCGGGATCATGATGCCCGCACTTACCTAACGAAAGCAAGTCCCTGAGGTCCCCTGATATAATCCCCATGGGCAGGGTGCCTGGCTATACCCCCAGATGCTGGGTACCCATTTTAGTCGCCTTTTACGACATGCATGAGCTACAATGGGACTATTCTGCCACCCCCGGTCACCACATGGCTTGTTTTTTTTCTCGAATGATATATTAATTTTCTTTGAAATATTTAAAAATGGTTATCTTCATTTTGATAAAGTTGTCATTGGAGTCCTTTTTGAAATTCCTATGTAGAAATTTTCTTTGACTAAAGAAAAAGAATAAAATCTATGGGTTAGGTTTATGGTAGAGATGGTTTTTCCTTACTGAGTTACAAATATATTCCTTAGAAAGCTTTAAGATAACCTCAGGGGTAAAATAACAATTAGTGAACAACTTAAATAAAATAAAAGCAGAAACAAAATATCTTGTATTGTATATTAACTGAGGACGTTAATCTGAAGTTGGATGCCCTTAAACATAGAAAGATCATTGGTTATATTAAAACTCTAAAATAAACTAAGATTTGAAATATCCAGCTTTAATTCATTCAAGTTGAAAGATTTCTGTGTACTAATTATCTTCCAAAATCATGACAATAGCTTTGTATGTTCATTAGAATATTTATAATGAATACTACACAAAGATAGTTACACATTCATATACAAATTTTTATAAAACATTTTATTTCTCATTAATATATATACATTATATCCAAACATTAAATGTTTAATCCTCTCTGTTATCAACTTCTGTTTCAAATACTTGGTCAGTTGGATCTGATGGATAGGATATTTCAGGTCTTCTCTTTGCCAATGATTTCTTTGCATCCAATTTATTTTGATAACGATTTACAGCACTAAGTTTCAGTTGTCTTCGATGCTACAATGGAAGAATTAGAAAAATCGACATAATAAATGATGAAGCAAAACAAGTTAATAAACATCAGTTTTGAATTATCTTTTAATCCATTGTTAAAATAAAGTAACTACTTTTTCTGTACATCCATTTTTGATTGATACATCATTTAGAATGACAAATTTTAATTAATTTGAATGTATAAAACAAAACCATGAAATTTACAGTGAAAATATAAATCCATTCTAAATTTTCAAATATAATTCACACTCAGTAGGTGGAAAAAATAATTTTTAAATAATAAAATAATTACCATGCCGGGAGTGATGTACTTAGTATTTGTATACAGAATAGAACCACAAAAACTGCTATCAAATATTTTAATGAGATTCATAGTAAATCTTGGACCTGAAAGCAAAAAGCTAATTTAATAATCTTTTAAATTGATGACACACACACACTATAAGAATAAAAAATCTTCCTAATTCCTTGTAAAAAGGAAAGTCCCGATTAATATTATCATGCAGATTATATTATACGCGTAAGGTCAAATGAAAACAATGGATGCTATTCTCAGTTTGAGACTTTTATTTAAATATATTAACAACTCAAAACAAGCTTTTACTTAAAGTGAACAGAACATATTAATTATAAAATAAGGGAACTGAGATGCAAATTATAACTATGGCAAAACCTAACTTATTTTTTTGATTTGACTGCTTAGTAAGAAGCTTTTAATGAAAAACTAGAGGATTCAATTAACTTCTATTCCCTATCTATTTATATAAATTTCAAAAAATGAATGTGGGCTAGCAGGTAGGTAACATTAGTGCAAGCCTGAACGGAGATGTTTCAGAATGATTAACCTCACAGTTGAAGTATAATTGGATGTAATCACAATAAGACTGAACATCCTTTACTTTAAAATTAGAATTGCCTCCTCTAAGCTACTGAAGAGAAAACAAAGTTTGCTGCAATATAACTTGAATATAATTGCAAAAATAGCTTACCAATTTCCACTAAGGATACACCATCATCTTCAATTTGATAGTTCCGAAACCATATTCTGTTATCCATTATTTTAAAATTGAAAACATGGTCAAAGAAAGGCTGACTTTTGGGATGGTTCTTAGGAGTGCCAAATATCTAAAACCACAAAGAGAGAAACTATAAGATGGAAAATTGGAAGCAATATATATATTTATATATTTTAATCTAAGTACTGATATTAATATTACTTTTTTAAAAATATATTTAAAAAAGTTGTACTAAAATATAAATTTACACATACTGTCCACATAAATATGTTGAAAAATTTCAAATTTTATAAGTTTGAAATATATTGCCAAATTTAAAAAAAAAAAAGATATAGGTACCTTCTAAATTAATTAAGTATTCCAAAATTTTTAACTTTGATATGGAAGAAATGTTACAATAACTATCATTCAGATTTTCAAATTTTACGAAATTTTTTGAATAATGCCAATTTTGGTGATTCAACCACCATACTTTTTTTGGTTTAAATGATTGATTTCTGCAATTAAAATACTGGCACGAATAAAATCCTGTTGAACTTAAAAATTGATGTAGTTTCAACTAAACTTACACAAGTAATGTCAGAAGCCAAAAATTCCAAAATCAAATCAAGATGGCAATGAATAGGTCCTCTTCAATGTGAGTCCTATGCCACATAAATAGCATCAGATGTTTTTGATTGTGTCATTTTGCCGCAAGTCTTACTAACTTTCAACATTTTGTGTATGCAAAATGGCTTTGGGATCAACAAAGTGCTAATGGTGGTTAACTTCTTTGAAACGCTTACATTTTACAGCCCTTAAATCTTCTGTTTTATAAGTTCTTCAAGAATCTTCAAAAGGGGTAATTGTGGTTCCAGCAGACTCTAAAAATGAGACACTGGTTGGAATATAACATTCATTCATTCATTCCAGAGTCCAGTTCATTCTCATTTTTTTAATTAGATGCAATATTTGCATATGATTCTTATCCTTATAAATTTGCAACAATAGCTATATCCTTACTGTTATGCAACTAGTTAAGATATTTAAGAAGTGTGCAATAGTGTATTTGTATCTTGTACTCAGAGAACTGGGCAACAGGAAGCTGTGGTTCATTTAATTATTTCTATTGTTTTTACTTACATTATTTTAATGAAATAAATTAGAATATTTTAGATTTAATTTTGAAGTCTATTTTTTAAAACTTATTAGGTTACATTACATGGGAATATGTTGATCAGAACAACATTTGTTATTTTCTCTGTAAATTTAGTTTTCCTTTTTATAAATAGACTTTCATTAACCTTTATAATATGAATGCATCTCGATTTTTTTCTTTGAATTTATAAAATGCCGCAAATGCATGCATCTCTTGGGAAGTTGTTCCAGTGTCTATCTCAGTCTTCTTACTCAAATCTAATCTTTTCTATCCTTACTGAATTTTTTACACCAACTGCAAATAAATCTGATTGCGATTAGAAATGGAAAATTGAAACTCTCAAATCATGTTCATTTCTGTATGAATACTCTCTTGCTGCCATCTTTAAAGTTATGCTACTACTTGCCCATTTTAAATACAGGAGAATCCTTGATTAATAATAATTTTGAAAAATACAGTTTTTATATACGTGCAACAAGTTTTAATTTATATGCTTTTGGTAACTTCAATGATCTTATCAGCAATGATAATTGATGAAATAACTAAAATTAGAAAAGATCAATGTAAGTAATGGGCAAGCAATAGCATAACTTTAAAGATGTAGATGTAAAAAAAATATTAGGAATTCCATTTGAAAGACCCTATCTGAGGTTATTCTTGGAATTTAACATCAATATGCATAATGAAGAAAAAGATGAAAATGAAGAAAAGGAAACAACTTCTACAAGTTTCACTAAAAAAAAACTTGAAGCACTGTTTTATACAACTGAGAAAGGGGGAAAACCCGCCATCACACTAGATATTAATTTTGATGAAAAAAGAAGTATGAGTGTTTGTTGAGGTTTAGATAAGCAAATTGATCGTGGATGAAAAAAAAAAGTTAAAATAACCTTTATTTATTAAAATAATAATAAATAAATAATAATAATAATAAAAAAAAAAAACAATTTCCTTTAATAATTGTAGAATTGCACTATATCTACATTGAGTAAGGATTTCTAAAACATTTTTTCAGGATTCATCAAAATTATTTTCATTGCTTATGAAGTTTGATTAGTGTAATTTAGAATTCTGTGATATATTTCAAGGAACCACGAAAATCAAGGGATTCTTTCATAATGACAGTATATCCATTAACATACTTTTTTCATGCAAAGATTCCATACCTTTGAAAATACTCAACTGCATTCTGTTCTGTAGTAGATAAGTTTCTTATTTTTATTCCCCCCCCCCCATAATGTAAGATGAAAAAATAGCAGTTACTAATAACAGCCATTAACACTCTAATATAAATTTCATGCTAAGCAAGGTTACATTAAAACATGTTTGATATCACATCATTATGGCAAATAGGAAAAACATTTCAATTTTCCATTATTGGAAAAATATCACGTTGTTAGGCAAAAATGGTCAACAGAATTTTATACAAGTACCCAAATATCTATTTAGTGCATAATGGGCATTGCACTGTTTGAATAAAAAGTAAAACTTTCTTTTTGTATAATTGTAAATTATTGTCTATTTTTACCATAAAAATAATGTTTGTAAAAATGTCTACATGCATGTTACAATGGTTATTTTATTTCTTATTTTTAAGAGTTTCACATATTAGAAAATAATAATAATAAAAAAAGCAAAAAATTGAAAAAATAAATTAATCAAGTGGATTTATATCATGATAAAAGCACAAAACCAGTCTTGGAAAAAAAAAGTAAAATAAATCAATATACATATTTCAGGCCTGATGAAGTTCTTGGAATTATTAGAAAACAATAAGCAACATGCATCAAGAAAATATTACATATTGGGTCAATATCAGAGCAACTTCAAGATTACAAATTTGGAAATTAATAAAGATATGAGTGTTAATAACTAAAACCCATATATCATCATTTATAATTATTTAAGATAATTAATAGAATTTTGGAAAAAAAAATTCTCTATACCATAATTATCTAATTGTATAAATTATTACATTTACACTATTTGTAAAAAATTATATAATATTTATATTAGCAAAAATGCAGAATTTGATCATTGGTACAAAGAGTTTTTGAGCCTTAAGTTAAATGAAAACAACAATAACAATAGTTTCAATTAGTAAAGTTTATTATGACAAGAAATAGTATATTACTGATGTTAGTAATTTTATTTGCATTATAATGTAATCATAATTTAGATTGTAAAGAATTTAGTATACCTGAATGAAAATTTCTTTAAGTAGCATTAGATGTGGTTCTGAATCAAAACTCTGAAAAAAAAAAAGTGTTAAATCTAGTTCAGAGGTAAGTTTTCAATCTTGATGTAAAATATAAGCAATATTTTTCCTCTTCCAATGTTCTCATTTTTTGAAAAATTACTACTTTCAGAAAATGAAGATAATAGACATACTGGTACCAGAGTAATTTAAATATATTTATTAGTTATATACTATATTTTTAAATAATGAACAATTAAATAGTTTTATTTTCAGCAAATGCCAAAAGCATTTTTGTTGCTTTAATTCTTTTTTCCATAATTGAAAAATGAATTTCTCTTCATGATACATAGAGAATTCCATTCAATACTGAAAATAGTACAGTACTATAATCACTAAATGACACATTTTTATTGTAGTCTCATAATATGGTGGTATTCTATAAAAGACTTTGATGCTTCTCATAGGAGAAAAATTTCTTAGTTTCTTGTTACGAATCTGAGATGATGCTTGCCCCCGCAATGTTCCTCTTCTAAAGGAAAAGAGACATTTGCAGAGATTTCATCAGTAAGCCAAGGAAAGTTCAAATAATGACCCCTTAAATTTGATGAAACACTTGGCAACAAAAAGATATTTTTTGAAAGTACTGGAATCTAGCCAATATCTCCAATGGGAAGAAAGCTATGGACTTTTCCTGAATTTTAAGAGTGACATCAGACCTGGCTAAAATATCTATAAATACATCGAGAGCCGGAGTAGTCTGCTTTGGAAATCGCATCCGGAAGCAGTCTGTATTTGGATGAGCAGATCTGCCTGAAACTGATGGTAGTGTGGCTGAGTGAATTTACGGAAGCTGCCCGTTTAGTTTAATTTTATTAATGTCACACTAGAAGCAACACAAGGGCTATTGGTAATGGACCTTGCAATTTTGAACCTTGGTCAAGTGATGAGGACGACAACTGAGCTGGCATCCCCTCTCCTAACTTCCACGCAACACCAATGGGCCCTGACTATACAGCGAGTCTTTTGCGGCCAAGGCTTGAACCTGTGACTCAACAAAAACGGCCGGCCAAGAGTCTGAAACTATGAACATTAGGCTACCACGGCCACCGGAAGCTGCCCATATCTGCCTTGGAAGTGCAGAGTATTACGGTAGAGGTTTGTTCATACTGGTGAGATGAATGTTGCTGAAATAATTGTGACTACCATTACAAGCATTGTTTTTGACACTGTGTTGCTAATTTGTATAAGTGCTATGTTTCTGCTGTTGCTGTTCAAGCTCTGTTACCTGCATGTCGTCTTGTCAAGAATATTTGCAAATATAATGTCATTAGCCATTATCCTCTGTGTTTCACTCACATACACCCTTAAGCGCAACTGGAATAATAACATAATTTCTTGAAGGATATTTTTAAACTTAAAATTAATTTTTTTTTTTCTTTTCAAATGAATATACAGTATACTAAAGAATTGATTTTTCTTTGATATACAATAAAGTTTATTGAATATAACTGCATAAATTAAAAACAAATATCCTTATATTCAACCCACAGTACATCACATCTTTCAAAGATTCTTTTCTTCCTTGTTAAGAGTTTATTGTCTAACACATTCACCACTATTGGCACGTCAGAATATTGAAGTTTAGTATGCTGACAATAATCTGGGACATCAATTGATTGCTCCGAGTTATATGCTTTATTTTAGTGCAGCACATGAAAAAATCCACAAGCATGTTTATAATAGTGAATAAATTAAAAGTAATAATGAAATAAATACCAGTCTACATGACATTTTCATTTTTTAATTTATCGATAACCACCAGGCATTTAAGAGAAGTTAAAACAAATGAGAACATCTTAATGAATAATATTGTTTTAATTACTACATATTTATAATAGGATGCAATACTTTTTTCATTTATGCATTAAAAAAAGCAATAAGTGTACTTACATCATCAAATGTTAAAATTGGTCTAGAAGCTTTTAAACAGTTCCCAGTCAATTTCAATTCCTGCATTGTATGTACTATTTAGGTTGGGGGAAAATAAAAATAAAAAAATTACTACAATGTTATCGACAAATTCTAAATATATTGATTTAACACCCAATGAATAAAATAGTAGAAAAACTTATTCAGAATTAAAAAAAAAAAATAAGCAAAAAATCTGGTAGAAACCTACACATAAATAGAAGCCCCTTCACAATTGGGGGAAAAAAAAAGACTAAATATACAAAAAAATGTACAATATGTACTGTTAATTTTAGAATAAGAATGGTCTTTATATTTATCCTTAGATCATCACTTATGATACTTTTTATTTATATGTTGAACTTTTGATAGTGGCTGGTTGATATAATTTATCAAAATATATTTTAAAATTTTATTATTTATTGAAGAAATCCCTCCCATTTATTGGAAAAACATATGCTTTTTCTTTCTTTTCAATTTTTATACCTTGCTCCTTCCCCAGTAGAGTTAAAATCAACCCAGTATACATAACTACATGTACATTAATTTCCCTCCCTCTTTAATATTACAAAGAATGAAATACAATTTTGAAAGATGAACATTAGTAAAATTCTTAAAAATCTAAAATTAAAACATAAGTGATAGGTAATAATGGAATGAAGAAAATTCTTAAAAAAAATGTTAATCTGACTATAAAAATTTTGTTAATTTTATGATGATGAATAATATACTGAGATGATTTTTCTTATTAACCTCCAGTGTTATATTAATTCAAGAAATAAAATGCTGAAAATTAGCTATACTTCATTTGCAAAAATATTTTTCTGAACAAGACACAGACATTTTTTTATATTAAATATAATAATATTAAATTATTAATATTTTAAAATAATACTGAGGATATATGTAAGACTTATACAACATAAATACAAAATAATACCTGCATTTTCAAGTTTAGTTTTTATTAATGTAACACTAGAAGCAACATGAGGGCTATTGGCGATGGACCTTGTAATTTTGAACCTCGATCAAGAGACAAGGACGACACCTGAGCGGGCACCCCCTCTCTCTTAACTTCCCCACCATGCCAACTGGAGGACTTTGGCCCCTGACAAATTTAACGTGCAACAGCCACAGTTACACAGTGGGTCTTTGGCGGCCGAGGATCAAACCCACGACTGAACAAAAACTACCAGCCACGAATCCAAAACCATGATTACTAAGCTACTGCAGCCACATCTGCATTTTCAAACAAAAGATTCCCCCCCCATTTAATAGCACATTCTTTGTTTTAATAAAATTCAATTATACATTTTTAAATATACTTTAAGAAGTGATACTTAAGTATGTTATAATAGCCATTTAACACACACACTAATAAAAGTAAGACTGCATGTGCATCCACATAGTAATACAAAAATAGAAAGACACACAGGCCCAAAATTTGGTACAAAAAATTTATGGACACCGATTCTGAGCACATTGAAGCAATTTTTTCTCCCGAAATTCACTTAAAGCCCCCCCTTTTGAGATTGTTATTTATATTGATTTATTTGTACTTGGTAGTAGAATTGTAATTTCATTTCATATGAACCTGTCAATCATGATATCTGATGAGCAACTGATGATTCTAGTATTCAAAAATATTTTCAACACATTACTAAAAATTTTTTTTACAACAGCATCTGTGATATTTATAATTCTTTTATTTTAATGTATCAAATTACGAAATAAAGTATTCTCAAAATATAAATTTAATATACCACACAGTTTACATTTTCTACCCTTTTCAATTCCTCCAATGTATGTCGTGTTTTGTCATATTACAGAGCTATTAGAATTACATAGCTAAAGCATATGTAATTCTAATGTTAGCACCCAAGTTTGAATCATAACCTCATTTTTCATCCACATTGCTTATATTTTATCACTAATTTTGATTTACTAATTTTTCTTTTGGAATTTGTTTTCTTGTTATGATTATTTTTTAAAATAATTTATTTTCATATTAAAAAGATTTTTTTTAGTGAATAAAAGTGAAGCATTATTTTTGTAGACTTACGGCACTTGCAACTTTCAAGAGATCCAAGTTTTTAAAAGATTAAAA
This sequence comes from Nephila pilipes, assembly GCA_019974015.1. NCBI lineage: Eukaryota > Metazoa > Arthropoda > Arachnida > Araneae > Nephilidae > Nephila > Nephila pilipes. Next base: position 776,350 of record BMAW01040185.1, read on the forward strand.
TAATTTTGAATGAGTAAATTAATTACTTTATTTTTAAAAATAGCTCTGAAAGATTATCAACTAAGGATTTTTTTAAAATTACAAAAGAAGTTCATCCAGACATCTATCGATCAGTATTTACATGATTATCAAAATGACCATTTGTTCCCCCCTTTTTTTTCAAAAGATTTTTTACTAATTTTTCACTGCACAAAGAATGGGCAACTTTTTATTCCTCTTTCCACTGTCACTAAAGATTAGCATTCTGCTAAGCATAAATCAAATTCACATAGTATGCCAAGGTCACATGAAATAAAACATATTAAAACATTAAATAAAAGGAGTTTTAGATCGGTTTTTTAATGTCATGCAAGAAGCAACACAAGGCCTCTTGGCAACAGACCTCATAATTTTGAACTTCGGTCAAGTGCAAAGATGACACCAGAGCTGACACCCCCTTCTAACTTCCACACTACATCAATGGGAGGAATTGGAACCTCGACAGTTTTAACGTGCATCAGCCATGGCTACATGCTGGGTCTTTAGTAGTTACAAGGCTCGAACTTATGATTCGATGAATACATGAAACCTTAACATTTTTTTTAAAATCTTAGTTGAATAATTGTAAATAAAGAATTAGTTAACTTACCGTTTTCAACTAAAAATTTAGCAGAAGGTCCATTAGGTACTTTTGATACCCTAATAGAGAAAAGAACACATTATACTCAACATAAAATTATAGCAACTAATATTCTTCTAGTAACAAACCATTTGTACAGTTCTTTTCTTAGTTAAGGCTGAAGCATAGAATATGGCAATAAATTTTAGGTTTTTACATGAATCAAATACAAACTTGAAGAAAAAAAATCAACAAATATGCAAGTCAATAAAAAGTTAAAATGGCCTGTTTGATACAAATTTATAAGCAATGCTTTAAAAATATCATTACTTACCACATATATAGGTCGTTGAGCCTTTTATTTTCAAAATAGATGCATTGATTACAATTCTTCATTTCACAAATCTAGATTTAAAAACAAACAATACTTAAACAAGAAACTTAAAATTTAAATTTTGACAGAAATACATTAAATCAATTTTATATAATTTAATTAAAAATGCAGACAACAAAATGTAAAATAAATTAAGACTGAAAAATATTACAGTTTACAATTATTGAACTAAGATGTGTAAATATACCAAATCATTGAAAAACAGGATAAGAAGATTTTAACCTATTAAAGCATTAAAAATCAAATTGAACGTCATTTTAAAACTAAATTTTAAAAAGTCTTGAGAGAAATTTAAAGTCTAATTTCTAGATTAGTATTGTTTGATAAGTATCTGTACACTGATCATATTTCCATGCATAACAGTCCCAACACACATACCATGTTGAAACTAGAGAATAGAGGACGTTGCACACCATGTGAGGGGCTCCCTAAGGGAATTGTATCTGCCTCCTCGAATGATGACCTTGATATGTTTGAATTTTAGTAATAAATCTTATTATTCTCTGCATCTAAGTGTTGTGCATCTTTGTAATAAATTAATTTAATGATGCCAAGCGAGTCAATGGATTATTAATAACTGATTAGTAGAAAAGCCGCCTGTTTGACAAACAAACGAAATTTTCATTATTCTAAATTGCAAATTTCTAGAGTTAGTTTAAACATACCACATTATATTCAATGAAATATTGACCTATCTATGCTGACTACTGCTTACAGTTGTAAATTAATCACTAGGACAGTGTCCAAATATTGAACTACCATTAATTTAAATCTCTATAACTTAATTAACAAAAATCCACTCCACATCAAAAAATAAATGGTGTAAATTCAATTATTTTATTCTTTTATTATTAGCTCTATCCAATGATCTGTTATCACATGCTGAATTAGATGCAATATCCATACTGAAAATACATAGAAATTTTAAAATACAAAATTAAGTATAATGCATCTGATAATTCACACCCACATAAGTTATCAGAATATGCTGAGTAATATAACCAAAATAAAGAAGCCTTTATTTTTACTTTTATAACACATATTAGAAATACATGTAGTATTAATTTATTAATCCCCCCTCCCCAAAGAAAAAAAAAACAATTATGGACAAAAATGAAAAATACACTAATTTTGAATGATGGTTAGAATTTATAGCCAAGAGGACCCAATGAATTTTTTTAGGATATATTGTGCCAAACACAAAAATTAGCTATTGCTATTTTTTTTAAAAAAATATCAAAATTTAAGCTCAAGGCATAGAATAAAATTAAGGTTAAAAGAATTATATGTGTGCAGTAAAAACCAATAAGCCATATAGAAAATTAAAAATATTTGGTAGGGGATTTCCCAACAGTCTATTAAAGAAAGAGCACATGATTTAAAATGCTTAGGAAACTGAGTTATAAATAAAACACTTAGTCAAGATGTGCCTCACAGATGAAGGACAAACACAATTGTTACACATACATTTTCTCTGAATAAGAGGTATTTACGTGCAAGCCTTGAGTGTTCGATACCTATATGAGTCAAAATAATGTCCTGTTGTCTATAAGAAAATTGAGTGCCAATAAGCAATAATGGGTTACACATGTTACAGTTTACTATCTATTTATGTACCACATTGATCTCACCAGTGGTAAATAATAAATGATTTAATGTACTTCAAAATATTGCAGTACAGAATAGTGGAAGAGAATGCAGATTTCACTGCAATGTCAACTGTCTTGTTGTCCTTGATATCCAAATGGGGAGAGAGGAAAAAAAAAAAAAACACTGGATTTTGTCTAACTTTAAATAATTAATTTATTTCATGTGTCAAAGATCAATGGTTGTAAAAAATGATTCAGATGATTTAAGGATTCCAATGCATTCATAGAATGAGTGAAGACAGTAAAATTTTCATTGGGTCACTTTCTAATGCTTTATGAATAGAAGAAATCTCTGCAGTAATAATAGAACATAAAAGATGAAGTTGAAAATCAAGTGAATCGTCAATTAAAAATAAGATGCAAATACAATTCCTTAACTTCAAAACCATTAGTGTATATGTGAATAAAATCAGGATATAGCTCTGCAAGTTTATTAAAAAGTGTCATGTATACATTTGCACAGTATCTCATTTTTTAAAATTTTCAAAAATCAAAATAGCTTGTACCATGGCAATTTTTTTTTCATTTACTTTCATGACAGATGCTAAATAAACCATAAATTAAAAACTGAACTCTTCTATGAAAATGAAATTTGGAAAGCTTTTTTTGAAACGTAATTTATTTAAAAATAAACTTTAATTTAAAAACATTAAAAAAATTAGATGAAGTAATTTTGAAATATTGAAGAGATAAAAGTTGTCTTCCTTTGGGAAAAAATTAAAGGGACAAAAGTTTAAAAGACTTCTAAACAATCCATGTGCGAAATGTGGATATTAAATAAGAGAATGAAGCTGTTACAGAAGAAGCATGCATCAAATGACAGCGACCAAATATTGCTTTTCTGATGAATGTAGTACCCCTTGCTTCTGTGAATAAATCCTTATAAACATAGTCTTCATTCGCATTAGATATTTTTTGTTTCACCATAAAAATGATAAGTGGAGCAATAGAGCATAATTTTGTTGTGAAATTTCACATGAAACCTGGAAATAACAATACTGAAACTTATAAATTATTCAAAGAAGTGTAGAGCAATTAATGTTTATCATGTGCACCTGTTTTTGAGCGGTTTAAGTGTTTTCAAGATGACCGAGAAGAAGTTGAACATGATTCACACCTCCACAAAAAAAATACATCCACAATATCGAAAAAAAATCAGTAATCTAGTTCCACCTGACCATCGGTTAAGTATTCGTGCAATTGCTAAGACTAGGAATTGACAAAGAATATGAATGGCAAATTTTACATAACAATTTTAACAGGCCAAAAGTGTGCCTAAAATCCTCATGTTTGAATAACAAAAAGAGCGTAAAAATGTTTGTACTGTTACTCTGAATGGCATTGAAAATGAACCAAACTTATTGGAAAGGATAATAACATGTGACAAATCATGTTTTTTTTTTTACTTATGATCCTGAAATGAAGGGCCAATCCATACACTGGAAGAGCTCAGCTTCACCGAGAGCCAAAAAAGCTCATATGAGCAAATTAAAATTCAAAGCAGTGATGATTAATTTGTTTCCAATATTTATGGGAATGTGTACCTTCACTGGGGTTCCTCAAGGTCAAACTATTACTTCACATTCCTGCTGAATTCTATGAAAGAATAAGGAAAATATACCCTAGATAGTGTAAATCATCCTGCAATGTCTGTCAAGAGGTTTCTAAACCAGCCACAACATCCCAGTGTTAGACCATCCATCAGATCTTGCACTATGAAACTTTTACTTGCTTCCTAAAATGAAATCTGCATTGAAAGGAACAAGATTTAAGTCTGTGAAAGAGAAATTGGCATGATTCCTGAAGGAGCTGACCGAAGATTTCCAGCACTATTTCACACAATGAAAGATTCACATGGAGCATTGTAGGGGTTGAGAAGGGGTGTATATTGAAGGTGATACTGAGTAAATATGTATGAAGTCCAAATAAAATATTTTACAGTGTCAGTCCCATTAATTAATAGCACATCTTGTATAAGCTTTTTATATGTAAGATGACCAATCGTCTTCCTTTTGCAAGTTCTGTCCTTTCTCGAAAAGTGTCTTCCTTTACGATATTTTAAAACTAACCATTAATCTCTCTATTCAGAGATGCAGCACCAATCTGTTACGCATATGTTGAATACAAAAAACTTTTAGGATATTCATAAGTTAGATGGCTTGCTCCAACACCTGCTATAGAGCATGTTTTATAATTATTTGAGCCTCCCTGTTCATATTTTTTAAAGTTTGAACTAATGCCCAAAAATTCTGGAATCTTTTTTCAATAATGAATTATCAGAAATATTAATATATTTTGTGTATAATCAGGCATCTATTTTCCACAAAACAATTTAAAAGATTTAAGGTGAAACTTTTTCAGCTATAGAAGTTAATCTTTTTTTGAACAATTTTTTCCTTCGATATGACTCACAATTTGAGAACAAATTAATAATAAAAAGAAAATTATCAAACTTAAAGGAATCAAATTAGAAAAGCATCAAAGAAGTGCAGAATTATTACCAAACATGTTTTCAACATGTCGAAGAATGATCTGAAACAAATACCACAGGAAATAGCAGTTTTCAAGTTTTTTTTTTTACTTGATCACAAGTACACTGGGCAGATATTGAAAATTGTGTTTAGTTTTTATCGAAAGAAATGCTTGATATTAAAATTGATGACAATTGCCTGTTTGAAGAAATTAGAAGACTGAATGTATATTTAAATTCTGATAAATTAAAACAATGGGAAAATCAATATGTTGAAATTGATAAAAGATGGGTTGATATATTCAATCATTTCAAATATAAACACATTCCACATGAAAATTTAGTAATTCTTGTTGAATTTGCATTGTGCTGCCTTAGACCTAATGCAGCAGCTTAAAGAATTTTTCAATTGGTAATGATTTTCTGACAAAAAAAAAAAAAAAAATCAAGATTGAATGTTGATACTCTAGTTGTAACACTTACCATAAAATTCAATATGAAGGATATTTCTAGCTTTGAAGTTTCCAATATATTGTTAGAAAATGATATATTGACAAAAAATATTCATTCAATGTAAAAATACTCGTTTGATTAAGGGGATACTCGTTTAAAAGGGATGTATGCATAATTAGTGTGTTTTCGTTTGAATTAACAAAATGTTCCACTTATTTATGCCATACTTTTTTCTTAAATTTTTTTCATTTTCCTTTTCATTGTAATAAAAAAAAAAAAAAAAAAAAAACTGGTCATCTTAGTATATGTGATGGTTGGAATGCTCCAGAAGAAAGTCTTGGTGCAGTACATTGCATAAAATTGATTTTCTGACACTAAACAACCAATCCAATTTTGATCACACAAGTGCACGTGGTATATTTGAAATGAGCAAAAGGAATCAAAGTCCCATGAAGTATTTGATAAGACCTGTAAAATATTCATGGCCTTTTCACAATGTTGACGTTTGATAAAATATGAAAGATAATCAGAAATTTGCTATCAAAAATGAGCCATAAAAATTTAATTTCATCCACAGCATTAATCATACTGTTGCAATTTATTTCTGGATGAGGATGAAGTTTCTTATATCTACAGAAATGCATATATGCAGTTTCTGTCAAAAAGAAGTTTAAACTGCTTTAATTTGATTAATCTATAATCATATTTATAGACCATTGGAGCTGTCATTCGATGAAATTTCTTTTCCCATGCACGAATTTATGTTGAATCACAATTTGTCAACATAAATAAGAACTTTAACAGATGGTGAGATATTTGAAACATTAGTTTTTATAGAGAAAAATGTGAGGCTTAAAATTCTTCCCTGATGCACCACTGTTCTTGAAATATTGTGCATATGATTTCATTGTGTTTTAGTTATATAGGATTTTGTATGCTCTCTAAACCCATTAGCAAATGTATCAGTCACCACATAAAGCTCAGATTTTTTTTTTTTTTTTACTTGTTAAGAGTTCCCTCGGTTAATATACATAGCTCACTATAGTTTTGGTATTAATAAAAGGTCTTTTACATTTATAAATTAGTATATGCATTTTACTTCAATGGATATAAATGAGAAAATATCAAAGATTTTAATATTTGTACAATATTAGTCACCTATGTCGAAATGCAGTTTAGTGTAACCACCCCTTGGCAACAGGAATTGTTTAGTGATATTTTGCCAATTGGGGCTACCATGCTTTCTCTCCACTGCGGTGGCTTTAGCCATGGCAACCCTTTCGAATAAGGCATATGATACATGATTTTCAGTAACAAGCTTTTTTTTTTTTATATTTATACCTTTCTCTAACCATTTTATTTTAACTTTTTACATTTTCGAATTCGCCACATGAATAAGGATTCTGGATCACCTGATGTTTTTTTTCGTTATACAATCCTCTGATCATGTTTTTTTCACTTTTGATGCTTTCGCCGGGGCTACCATTTCGAATTTGCCACACGAATATGGATTCCGGATCACCTGATGTTTTTTTTCCGTTATACATTCCTCTGACCATGTTTTTTTTCCACTTTTGTTGCTTTTGCCGGGGCTGCTGTTTCGAATTTGCCACATGAATACGGATCACCTGATATATTTTTTTTCGTTATACAATCCTCTGATCATGTTTTTTTTCGCATTTGTTGCTTTCGCCGGGGCTACTTTTTTGAATTTGCCACAATATTCGGCATTACAGTCGACCAGCTTCCCCCCTTCTGTCTGGATTACTTTTTCCCTCGCTGCATTACACCCCCGCAATCTCACACCCGCGGAGCTTTGTTGGATGTTTTTTTTTAGCCAATCATAGACAGTAACCTTTTGCGCATCCGTTTCTAAACCAAAACTATCATTTTTTTAAAATCTTAACCAATCAGGGGTTAATATTTTGGCCGTTTCTGTTGCTGAGTGCCGAATTCTCAGACTTACTAGTATATTCTTTGTCCGTTATTACAGCGTACTAGTTGTGCAGTTCAGTCGCTTATTCATTTTGCTGTGTTTTCGTGCTTTTCAGTTTCATGTTCTTTTATTCAAATTCTCCTGCTTGGTGGATTTTGTGTTTCTGCATTTTTTACCTTATCATCAATCATTTACTCCAGGTTTATTCTCCCAATTCCAGTTTCTTTGTCAAGGGAGAATTTGATTCTTACATGGGGGCATACATGTGGAGACGGAGACACAATCATTCCATGCAGGAGGAAACCCACAAGGAATTTTTTAAAACCACTATTACTGTGTGGCCGCCTGAAAATCCAGACAACCCTGAAAATTAGGCGAGTCAAAAAATTCCTACTTTTAAGCTTCGCGGTCTTCAGGCTCCGCCATAAAAATCGCCAAGTTTGGGGATTTTTCAAATCTCACCAAGTGGTTACGCTAAACTGCATTTTCAATTTGAAAGCACCCAGTAATATAAGGCTAGATATCAAATGTAATAGTTTTATTAATTTTTTTTACAACAGCCGAGTAGTATAAGATGTGAAAATCTTTATACTGCCATCATGTTTTCTTTATCTTTTTTGACAACATAAAATTTATAAATTAATAAAATTTAAAAATGCAATATTACAATTAAAATGGTTCTTTAAAATCTTAATAACAAGAACACACCTTACCAGTTTATTAGATATTGACAAATAAAAAAATTACCTCATTTATCATAAGCAAGGGGCATTTCTTATCCATTTTGCAATCTAAATCAAAAACAAAATTAGTATGAAAAATATTTATTTTTGAATATTCTAGATAATTTTGGAAGGAAAAAGTGTCTTTATTACCTGGTTTAGCATGTGGCATAAGAGTTCTTAAATTATTCATTAAATGGCGATCTCGGAAGGATATGCCTCTAGAAGCAAAAATCAATACTCTTTGTTTATTCATCCATTTTCCCTGTAATAAATAATCAGATAAGAACACTTCAAAGAATCATTTATAAAAGATGCAAATACTTAACAGAATAAATAGATTAAAAAAATTCATAATTCATCTCAATCATGTTCAGTAGTTTTAAATTAAAAAAAAAAGCTGCTGTTCTGTTACTATAGATCACAAGGGACATTTAATTTTGGCATATTTTCTTTCTTTGTTGCTAGTTTGATTTGGTTTCTTTCCTGAATATAATTATTTTTATTAATTTCTTGTGGTCTCATGCATATTCCATCGAACTCTAACAGAGAATTTGTATATGGATTTAAATCTATCCATTAAGATGGGAAGGGGAGGACAAGAAATTCAATCTTTACCAAACTTTTGCAATATTAAAGAAAATTTGGAATAACAAACAAATATCTATAATTTATTCCTTCCATATTATACAAAAAATAAATCAGCTATAAAAATTTGGGGAATTTTTTTTTTTATTTGATCCATTTTGAATAATGAAAGCATTTTACTCCAGAATTTTAGTGATGGGTTGTCATAAGTAACACACACATTCACAGAAAAAGTTAAGTATTTTATTCAAATTTGAAGCACTTATATTATATCTTGTACATACACACATGAAATCAAAAATCAAACACTAAAAAATACTTAATAATTTTTGAACTAATGAAAATAATGCAAATATAAACTTCAAATTCCAACTCTGAAAAAAAAAAGTTTTTTAAAATTTGTTTATTTTCCCCCCGAGAAACTTCCTTTAATAGATAAACACAAGGCAATAAAATTTCATAAAATATTTTGTGAGATAAATTTACATAAGTGAGTAATTATCTAACAAAACAAGAATTAAGAATTACAAATTCACATACCTAATAAGAAATGATATATTTGATATAAATGACTAGATATGAAGAAACTTACCTTGCTCTCTTCGTTTTCAACTATACTTTCTTCCATTTCCTTTCTTTTACGTTTAACCATTTTGAAATTGGATCTGCAAAAAATTTAATCTATATAAATTTTCCAGGTTGTTAACATTCGAATCAAGTTTAATTCTACATAGATTCTGAAGCTCAGTTTGTTTTAATTAGATACCCTTCAGATGTCAAGCTATAACCTTATATGCCTTTCAGTTTATTACTTACTATCCGAAAGGTTAAAACCTGTTTGTGTAGGTAATTTAACAAGTAGAATTCCAGTTAGTTCACCACCCGAAAGAGTTTGACTTGCAACAATTCTTGCTCACTTACAAATGAAAGGTACAATTTAAAGGATTGTTATAAAATATTTCGATTTTGTAAAAAAAAATCCGACTTTAATACGTATTTAACAAACATTTTGTGATTACTTACCTGAGCACGTTGTAAATTAAAATTTTCACGTTTTTTTGTTTACGATTAAGTTGACAGTTATTTAACGAAGCGCTAGATTTTTACACTGCCTCTTTAAGTAAATTAGGTGATTGAAACTTTATGTATTTTAGATTAAAAATAAAGTAATAAATTCATTTAAAAAAGTTTTAATTTTTAAAAACTCATGTCACTTGGAATTAGATTTCTTTCGTGTAAAGGAGTATTTTCCCTTTTAAAAATATTTTAAACTTAGTTGTAATTCTAGAGAAAACTGTAACTGTCGACAAAGCTGTAACTGAACACAAATGTTGTATTAAAAACTTATGCTTTTCATATAACTCTTTGATTCGAGGTAGAAGAAGAATTCATTTGTTTCTACAATTTTATATGATAGATTTGAATTAATTAAAAAGAATTACTAATAATTTATTTCCTTGCTCAGGACACATGATAAAATTTCTAAAGTAATTCGAATTCTTCAAATAAATCAAAATGCGAAGCTATCGTTCCCTCAAAGCAGAGCTGTCGGTATGTATATTAATATTTGAGTTCCTCTTTTTTTTTTTTCTTTTTTATAAAATACTCTAAAAATGTCTTTTTTAATTTTGCTTTTCTATTTTTAGACGAAATTGAAAGAATCAATTAACAAGAATAACTTTCCCGAGTTTCTTAAAGCTTCGAGAACAATATTATCTACATGGAAGTATGTATACAATAATCACTTTTTATGTTTAGTGACCTTGTAATACAGAATCATCCCTATGTAGCTCATGCATGTCGTAAGAGGCGACTGAAATGGGTACCCAACGTCTGGGGGTATATCCGCGTGTCCTGCTCCTGGGGGTTATATCAGGGTACCACAGGGGCTTTCTTTCTTTAGGTTGGTATGGGCATTATGACCCCGAGGTACCCGAGTGATCTTTTTTCCCTCTATGGGGTTTATTGTCTTTGGTAAATATGGATGACACACTCCCAGTAAATAGCAAATCTTCTCTATTTTCGACCCTCCTTGTCAACCAATTATTATTATTATTTTTTTTTTTTCAATTTTGTAACGTCTAGTCCACAGTTAAATCTTATTTGGCACACACATCTGGCTCTTGCACTAATAACTTTCACATTCACTCACTCACTTTAATGTTCAGTTTTTAAAATAATGAAAATAACTTAATGAGTTTTGTGAAAATAACCTTTTCTAAGATGATTAAATTAAAAAACAGCAATTTATGCCTTGTTTTTTTTAAAAAAAACTTTAATCTTGATAAACAGAGACCTATGTTTTGTCGCTTATGCGTTTTTGATATGTAAATTGGTTGATTAATAATTTAAGATTTTAATTAAAGATTTAATTTGATGATGAAGCTTTCCAAGCCAAATTTTGTGAATACCAATTTACATTTCTAGATGATTTAAATGGTTCATGTTGGTGAAACAATGAAACTTGGTGTCTGGGCATATGTCATTGTAGTCTTAGAATAAAGGGATTTAAATATTACTTTGAAATTAATAGATTTTTACTACATGTAATTTTATTAATTTATGTTTAGATGTCTTAAAGTCTGCACTTGAAATTTTGAAGTGTTAAAAATTTGTGAAAGACAACTGTTTACATTTACAAAGTACTTAATTTTGCTATTAATATTTAACTATTTATCTAATACTTGAACTTGCTGTATTATGATTTGATGCTCTAAATATATCACCAAACTTTCCTTGACAAGCAAAAACAGTTGGAAAATTCTAGGGCCAATGTTGCAAGAAAGCTTTAAAAAATGCGAGCCTTAAATTTGCAACTGGAATATGTGGGTAATAGAGGGAATTTACTTTTATAAAAACTTAAATTATATATATATATATATATATATATATATGGGAATTGCCATGTATGATTCCATAATAAATAGGAGCCTGAGTTCCTGGCAGAAGAATATGAATTAAAAAATGAACAAATTATGTTGAATCAGAATTATAGTAGTGTTAAGTGTTTGGTAAATATAGTAGTATTTTATTTGATATTGCTTTTAAAAAAGATTTTAACACTTAAGGACAGTTACTGCTTGCTATCATGAAACACAAAGTAGCATTGGTTTGGGATTAATTTAATATGTTGCAATCCTACAAATTTTGAAAACTTTTTAACTCATGGTATTCATAACTCAATAAATTACTGTGTTTGCAGTCTTTTGAGGACTGGAAATTGCTGATAGTTGTGACCAGGAACAACTCTGGGTCTTTTTTCAGAGGGGGGGGGGGGTATCTTGGTGGAGTAGGCCAGGTTGTTTTGGAGTAATTTGTTGGGAATTTGTGAAATTTTATTTAAACTATTTTTTTGTATGTTTTTTGATGAACACGAATGTTGGTTCAATTTTTAGATCACTGTGTAGAACTTCATCTCAAACAAACCTAGAAGTATTTGTGATTTTCATAAGATGAATATTTTGGAAGGTCAGATGGATCGTACAGCATTATAGGTCTCAAAATATACTTTGTAGAGCAGAAGCTTGTATCTGATTGCAAGTTAGCCCTTTTGAGAAATCAAGTGAGTGAGTTTTCTACTCATTCTGACTTTTTTCTGATGAACAGACCAGTTGTGTGGAGCAAATGTTAATTTTGCTTCAAGAAACAACAAGACACTTGTTTTCAGTGACCTATGAGATGTGCTGGTTGAAAATGGTGACTCTTGGCGGAGTTGGGTCAGACTTTTAGTATAAAGACACTTGAATTTGAGGAGATTTTGTATGCAATAAGTTAATCCAGAAAAAAAATGACGGCCTTTTTAATGGCTCTTCTTGTAAATTGATTTGCTAAAGTAAAAAAAATGGTATACACATTGGGCTATCTTCAATATTCTCTTCTTGTTTTACACTGTTCTTTCACATTTTGATTTTGGACTGTATAAGCATCATTTTCAGTGCAGATCCCTTATTTGAATAATTCAGGACTTTGATTTTTGTAGCATTATTTTAATATCTAATTAATGCAAACTTTTTTCGACATTCGATAATGGAGAAATTTTTTTTTTCAGCTCTGAATTTACCTTGGTGTTAAAAATCAGTCCTGAAAATATTTTGCAATTATCTGCAAAAAAATTTTATAAATTTTTTTTTTCTAGTCTTTAAATAAAAGTAGCTCTATTTTGGAAGTATATTTTGAGCATTTAAAAAAAAAATATATTAATACTCAACAGCAGTCATATTTTGGAAAGAGATATCTAATATAAAGAACATTTATTCTTTTGGATTTATATTATCATGCATGGATTCTATTAAATGAGAATCCAAATGTTAAAGGACAGTACTCTTCTGCAGTTTATCCTGCCATTTTGCACGACCCACTAGGGGCCAAAAGATTTATCTCAAAAAAATGTTCATTTCCAGTTGCTTGCAAACTCCATATTTTTGGACACCTTTCTTTTTAACAAGAATGAATGCTACATAGTTCTTAAGGTTTTTGGTCTTCTTTGATTTGTAGCCTCTTTATTTTCATGAGATTTTTGGTTCATATTTTGTGTGAAGAATTCCTCTGTTTTGAAGAAAATGGAAGGTGGTTTGTTCATCTTTTGCATTCTTGTGAACAAATTTTTGTCTTTTTTCAATTCTTTCACACATTTAGATCACAGCTTTTTCGTGCATCATAGCTACATCTGACACTTGTGCCATTAAAACACTATTGCTCTTTCATTCACTTGTTTATCTTTTGACTAATTCAAAATTGCAGGGTAAACAGTGTCCAATGCAGGAAATTGGATAAATGCAAAATTTATCCAATGCAAGAAACTATTGTCATTTTAATTTAAGTGTTTAAATGAGATGGTTAGCAATGAAATTATTGCTAGGAAAGAGGCTGAGCTAAACTTAACTTTCTAATGCATTGTTCCAAAAAAGCTTACCAAGACAAAAGTATCCAGTGGTATGGTTGAAGTGGAAAGTACCCATTTTTATGAAATATTAATTTGTATAAAAGAGAATTATAAAAAATTGCAAACATTTGATTTATATATAAAATTTCAAATATTCATTAACCTTTTAAATCAGTGGTTCCCAAACTTCTTAAACTTGCAGAACCCTTTTTGAACTGAAGTTTTCCCATGGCACCCTACCTTTTGTAAAAGCTTGAATAATCATAAGTAAGGAGATAAAAATATGGTATTCAGTCATTCCTGTGAAGATGTCACAAACTAAGATGTCTTAACTAGTTTTAATTTTTTACAAATTCGGTCCAAAAAATATCACATTTTTTATTGTATATTTTTGTTTAATTTACATTTGCGTGTTGAAAAATATTAAAAATATTTCTAATTTTAAACATAAAAAAACAATATTTTTCTCTAAAAAGTTTTCTTCTACATAAATGTCTAATAGAGAAGTTGACATTGCATTTGTGAATAAAAATGAAATTAATTTGCAATACTTTCCTGTTGAAACTGCTACACTTATATTTACTTAATTACTCTTTCTGACTAAATTGATAATAAGAATAGAAAAGATGTAGGCAAATTAGTAAAAACAATAGAGATCAGATTGCTCCTACAGCATACTGGCAAACTGGTAAAGGCACAAAAACAGCATCCATTCAGTATATTGGTAATATTCTTAATTAAAATTTTGTATTGTAGCATTTAAGAAAATCTGAATCTATATTCCCTTTGGTTTTGTATTATAGTATAATATTAGATGAATTACTTGTATTGTATTTTTTATAATGTTGCATATTCCAAAAAAGATGTATTCTTTTATTATTGATTTAAATTTTTTTTCTTTCTAGGGAAAATGATTTTAAGAATATAGTTGAATTGACAATGCGAGAAGTTTTGTTGGATTTAATTGTAAGTGTGCATACTATTATTTGAATTGCCCTCGGGAGTTTACCTCCTTTAGGTAAATTTAGATGCAAACAATCATCTAGGGGAACCCTATCTTTTTCTTTCCTATGTGGGTTTACTGTTTTTGGTAATTAAGAGTGATATGTCCCTGAGATAATCTAGTCATCTTTCTCTATTTTTGACCATGCATCTAGTCTGTTTTCTAAATCTTCCATCTTTCTTGCGTCTTGAAAACAGATAGACAATGTTTGATGCAACGTAACCAGATTTGGTTCTTGCCTCATAAAAGTAAATTTTCACTCATTCACTATTACTGGAATTAAAATGATTGACTTGTAGAAATTCAATTTTCTGTTCAAAGAAATATCATGAATTAGACAATGTTTAATGTTTCTATACATTAAGTCACTTAAAAGTGTAACATAGGGGTAAAGTGGAAAAAATATTTTATGTGATTTTGAAAATTATAAGATCAAAATTTTATTATTGAAAGAAAATAATCAAAATACTAATTGTATTATTTGTTGAAAAGTATTAATAGCATGGATAAAAAAAAAATTGGGTTAAAATAAAGCATTAGGTAGTAATATTATTCTATTACGAATTATGCTCTCTAAGTCAGTTTTCACTGTATAGAAATGTGAATAATATATAATTTTATGTCTAAAAATATGTATGTATAAAATATAAATAAGCATAATGTGTGTAATATATAGTATAAATTTAAAATTTTTTAGTAAGATTTATGCTTAGAGGGAGAAATCTACCTTTATTTAGAATTTTGATTCTTCTAAGGAATATAAACACATCTTAAGACTTACCTTACTGGCATCATTAATTTGAGGCACCATTTTTTCCCCTATCCTATTGGAATTTTAAGGTGATTTTTTTTCCTATCCTATTGGATTTTTTTGTGTAATGTGTGCTTGGGATACGCTGGCAATCCTTCTCTTTTATTGGCCTTCCTTCTGAACCAATTTTTATCTTTTTTCTATTTTTTGAAATGTCCAAATCACAGTGATAACTGGTTTGGTGCATTGTAGCTATTCCTGGCTTTTGCACCATTAAGCATCAGAATTGTTCACTTCACTAGTCATTCACTAATATTTAATATTAAAATTCAGAATGTTATTTTGTATTGAATTCAGAACTCTTACTTTATATATATATAATCTGTGTATGTTTAGAATAGATTTAATGAATTAATCTTATAAATTATATATGGTATAGTTTTAAACTTATTTCTAAGAAGCCTTCAAAGTGTACATACTAGTTATTAATGTCTATCATAATATTATGCAAAGGGTGTAAATGAAATAAAATAAAGAGGTTAATTAATATGCCATTTTTAAAGTGTATTTTTAAAAAATGAATACATATTTATTCATCAAATGCATACATTAATAGAATTATAGGTAAAGAAGGGGGGAAAAAACCGGGAATGAATCAATGATGAACTGCAAATATAAATCTGTATTTTAAGGAGGGAGACATAATAACATATGATTTTATATTACATTTAAATAACCGAATACTAATATTAGATGTTGAAAGGTTGAAAAATGATGAAGGAAAAAAAATTAATAGTAATAATTGTATTAAGGCCTGAACAGATTTGTTGTTAGGAAATTAGAAACTAAAAAAAAAAAAAAAATGCTACAGGACTATGTAATGTATGGAAGGGACTAATATATTTATTATTAACTGTAATGAGACATTTGGTCAATATTTATGTATTGTTAGCTTTTAGAACAGTTTACAACTTTTAGAACATTTATTAAAACATGTGGAGAATGCAAGGTGGGAGGAAAATCATAGTGATTTTTGACACAATTATTTTATTCTTATATTGTTTATATTATATATTATTTATGTTATATTTACAAGTATTCTTATATTGAATAAAAACTTTGCAATTTTTTTTTATTGATCTCTGTGAAATAATTATGTACAAAATAATTTGATATATACCTTATTTGCTGCTCTGAAAATTCATAATGATATTCTTTTATTATTATTTGATTTATTTTTTATTATTTTGAATAATCAGATTCATTGTAAATGTATCATTGGAAAGCTTAACTTTGAAACCGAAGTAAAAGGAAATAATTTTTTCCCCCCATGTCCAAAGTTAAATTTAGTGTTTTTATTTTGATTATATTTAAAGTTCATTGTCTTTATTTTAAAATTTTCTGTCAATGATATGATGCAAACAAGGAATTTAAAATGTAATTCGTCAATTTTGAATTGTTTTCTCCTGAGTAAAAAAAAATTTGAGTTTTTCAAGACAAGTTTATTTGAATATCATCAAATTATCTTATATATTGTTAAAAATGAATTGTCGCTTAGTAACATTTAAAAATCAATTTGAAATTGTGTAGCACATATAATTATATGAAGTAATTTTAACCCTTATTTTTTTTAAAAAAATCATTGCACAAAAGTATTGTTTATTAAAATTAGTACATATTTAATTTTAATTTTCTTGTGTTAATTTTTTTAATTATGCTTTTACATTGAGTGCAACTTTTTTTGCATTTTGATATAAACATTTTTACTATATTTTTTTTAATTTTTAAATGTTTATTTAGAGAAATGGAGCTAACATTACTCTTTTGGAAAGGGTTTTCCAGTTTTCTATTGATGCTGCTATACTAGGTGAGTTATTGTCTACCAAATGAATAATTTTTTATTCAATTGTTTGACATTTTAATGTAAATGGTGAAAAATAGAACTTTTGAATATTTTTGGATTTATACATTTTAAAATTTAAAAAAAGTGATTTCAATAATATGTAAAAATTATTTTTAAGCTATTTTATTTTACTATGCCAGATTTAAGTATTTTTTTTGTTTTGTTTTAGTTTTTGATTGTTTAGGAATGATAATCTGCTTCAAATAAGCTTTTGGCTTTGAAATTACCGTAAAGACGTATCAAAGTTTCTGAAATTTTTTGTAATATATTTTTTTTTGCAATGAGCTAGAACATGACAAATATATTAACAGATCAATAGTTCTGCAGTACATAACTCGGTTATTTACATGTTGTGTAAAAAAATTAGACATTATGAATAAGTTATCATTAATGCATATTTTCAAAACAATTTCAGTGTTTCTTTATTCTAATTTTTATTCGTATAATATTAAATTTAGATTATTAAGAATATGGAATTTATTGTGTGCTGGATTGTTTTCAATTAATCTTCGTAATATTGCTTCTTTTTTTTTGCTTTTTTTATTGCAAAACCTCCAATTGTAGTTTTTATTTCTGAAGTCTAATTATACACTGCTTTCTCTTTTAGTGTACTTTCATTTCTTTCGAAAAAATTAGCAATGCTATTTCCTTTTATTGAAAAATGTCAATATTCATAAAAAAAACCTTTGAAAGTAATTAAAGGACCTTATTTTTTTAAATTACAGAAACAGTGTTGGTTATAATTTTGTCAATTTTATTAAAGATTAATAAAATAAATTTAATGCTTAACTTTTTTGAAGAAAGACATCTATCATGTTTAAAAATTCGTTCTTCTAGTTATATTTAAATCATTATTATGGAAAAAGTAATGCTTTTTAGTGATGAAATAGTCATTTTTTAAGTTATCTGTTCTTTGATATTAATAATGCTAAGTGAATTTATTTTGCTTTATTCATCAGTATCTTTCTAACAGTTTCTTTTGAAATAAATTAATATTTACCCATCTAACTATTACAAAACGAGTATTAAATTTAGATATTTGATTTTTTTCTCTGTTTTTTTTCTAATCTACTAACAGGAATTACTAAAATAAAATCATGTGAAATCATAATGAACAGATCAAAATTGTATTTAATATATTTTTAGATTGATCAATTAGTATTCCTTCAATAGTTTAACTGTTTTAGTGAATATATTACATATTAATGATTTTCTTTTTCTGTAGATGTTGTTGCTGGCAATGCACCTGTTCTTGTAATTGGAGACATGTTTGAATCATCAACAATTGCAGAATGTGAACAATTCTTTTCTTTTGTTGAAAGTAGGGTAGATATATTCAAAAAGGTAATTATTTTTCATTTCTCTTAATTTGATTTCAATGTTCTTATGACATGTAGAAATATATTTTAATTTTTATCTTTTGTAGGATATTTTCTTCAGAGTTTGCAAGAATCACCTCTTAAGATCCTGTAATGGTAGGTCTTTATTTTCATTAATAATAACATTGAATACTAAGTTAATGTTTGCTGTTGCATATTCATTACATATATGCATTTACGAGTTACAACTTCATTATTATGTGTTTGAAAACTTGTTTGATTTTGTTGTTTGAACAGATTTTATTTTATCTATGAGTCTAAAGCTTTGAAAAATTCTATTTTTTTCCAGATCTTTTAAAAAGACTTTCACGCTCACAAAACACAGTGTTTTGTGGTCGCATTTTGATGTTCCTTGCTCGCATATTTCCTTTATCAGAACGATCAGGTAAGACATTTTTTTTGAAGCTTTTGTAATTTTTTTTGGTGGTAATTTGTCAATGATACTGATTTTTTTAAATTGATATTTATCAATTATTTACTCTTCTCAGTTTTGAAAAATATCAGTCTGTGAAAATATATCATAATTATCTGGAATAGTTTGCAGGATTTCTGTTATAAATTTTTTGTGCTAAATGCTTTCTTTTCTATCCTTAAAACTCAATTTTATTGTTGAATTATTTTGGGAGGTATTTGTTTCAGGAAAGAGGGTGTTTTTGAAACACAGCTATGATTTGCATGTTTTGTGCATGATTTTTTTTTTTCAGTCATACTTACTTTTCTTTGTGGTTAATAAGTTGTATATAACAACAAAAATGCTGTAAAACTAATGCATGACAGTAAGATGATTTCAATCAAACATGTAAATAACCGAGATAAAAGAAAGAGGTGCAAAAAAAAGTTGATGTAAATATATTAATGATATCATTTGTTGGAAAAAAAATACCTGTAAAATTTGATGAATGATAAATTAAAAAGAAAAATTGTTTTGTTGTGGGAAATGGGGTTAATTGTGGTATTCATATCTAATTTTATTTATATAAAAATTTGCTGGTTTTGTTGAAAAAAGTAAAGTTAGGTATTGATAGTTAAATAAATTTCTTTTGGAACAGATTGCAATGTCTCGTTAAAATAAGTGATTTTAATATATTCTTAACACATTCTTATATGTATGTGATGTTGAGTATTGAGCTAATTGTTTTTAAGCTCTGAATTTGAAGAAATGTTTAATAAATTTTGTTTTATTTAGGTTTAAACATCATTAGTGAATTTAACTTGGAAAATACTACTGCATATGTTACAAATGATGATTCCTTCAGTGATCTTGCTTCTGAAAAAGAAGATGGTACTGAAGAGGGAGAAATCTCATCTCAAAACCAGAGGTAAATATTGAAAAGTGAAAAGAATTAAATCTGCAAATGATTTAATAAAATTAAGTGTTTGAGATTTGATTTTAAAAATTATATTAAAAATCATTGAAACAGGATTGTGTATGAAAGAGTTATATGCTACATTTTTTTTATTTCATTATTAAATAAAAGGATTTTAAGGAATAGAAATTTCAGATAGAAAAATAAGTGTAATTATTTATGTACGGAAGCATCAAATGGATGCACAGGTAATAAATATGCTTTGTTTATAAAAAATTTCACACACACCCATGATTAGAATGTTACACGTATGTTTATAAACAAAGTGATGTCTTAATTTCAAGTTTAATTTTCTCTTACTTATGCAATTCATATTTCGAAACCTAGTTACCTATTTTATCTTCTAAGAAATGAAAACATTTCCAAAGTTTGGAAAAGATTAATATTTTTGTATGCAATATTGTATATTGTTGTATATAATATCTTTTACTTTATATAAACATGCATTAAAATTTTTTTGAGGAGGTAACAAATTTTTGTGATTGGTTTTACCTAATTTTTGATAGTTGCCATCAGTTAATTATTTTGTCTTGCAAGTTAGAGATTTTCAGCTCTGTAAATTTTATAATACTTCATGTACATAAGATTGCAATTATCTGCTTTATTTAGAAATTTCCTGGATTTAAATTGCTTAAATATGCTAACATTTGGAGTTTATATGTTAAAAATTAGAAAAATTTGAAAATTAAAAAAATTATAGCCTCAATGTTTTGTTTTTCAGGCCTATTACTCTTGATAAGAATCTTTATCAAAAATTCTGGTCATTACAAGATTATTTTCGCAGTCCAAATACTTGCTACAATAAAATGCAATGGAGGCAATTTGCTAGTGTAAGTAATATTTTAAAAAGAATTTTGTTTTTGTAGGTCAAATTTATCTGTTATATTTTGTACTTTTTTTTTAATTTTAGATTTGTTTTACTTCTACCCATGATCCTTAAAAGAACAACCCATAATTTTATACGTAGAAAAATTTAAAAATTTCCTTGTTCACATTCATATATTAATAATTAACCACCTGATAATTTTAGTGAAATATTATACTTTTCAGGAATCTTTTGTTTGTATCAACTTGTAATGATCGATTATAAATTATTAGATCTTTAATAAACTAATGTTTAATAATCTTTTTTGAATAGTTTTTCTAGTACTCCAATTTTAGTTGTTTTAAATTTATTAGAATTTTTATAAACGATTTTCTGTAACTAATAAAAATATTTATATAATCTTTTGTAAGAACTTGGTCGTTAATGTTGCTGTCATTTATTTATTTTATGAGATCATTTCAAATTATTATTTTTTTGCTTTATTTAAAAGTAAAGTAAATCTAGTAAATAAATAAATTTATCTGTATTTTGTTTTACAATTCCAATTTTTCATTGTATTGTTGAGCTCATTTTAAGTTAAAAAAAAAGGCAGGACAAACATATATTTGTAAAGTCATAGTATATAATAATCGTGTAATTTAAATAAAAACTAATTTTGTTTGTATGCTGTTGGAGAAAACATTGAATAAATTATTCTTAATGTAATGTCTTAAAGTAAAACAATTTTTATAAAAAAAATAATTGAAGTTCATGGAAATATTTAAAAAATATTTCATTAGTACATATAGGTTGTCCAAGTTCAGTTTTTGCAGTAGATATATCAAATCCAAATAATGTAGAGGGTCAGTGATATATGTCAATTGATTTTGGAATAAAAATTATAAGACCTGTTTGCAATGGTCCTTTTGTAGCCTTTCACTTGTGTTATTTATAATCAATTGCAGTTTTAGGCTATTAATGTAGTTTGTTTTGAACAATATCTATAAAGAAGAATTTTTGCTTCAGAAGGAAAAAAGTGGCTTTAAGTGGAAGACAGGAAATTTGTAAATTCATGTGACACTTTGCCCTATGAAACCCTCTTAAAGTGTAAACTGTGTTTTGTAAAAACAAATATTAATACATTAATTACATTTCTTTCTTTCTTTTTTTTTTTAAAAATATTAGTGTACATCTGATATCCTAACTGTATTTAGAAGTTTTAAGTCTGATGATGCCAATTCATCAAAATGGAAACAAGCAAAATTACCATCACCTGATGGAACATCTGTTTATTTTGCCAAGTATTTAACTAGTCCAAAGGTAACTTTTTTTCTTACTTTATAACCTTTTATTTAAAAGAAATATTTTTTTCTGAAATTCAAAACATTTTTTTTACTTTAAATTTTTTCAGCTGTTGGAGCTGGAATTGAGCGATAGTCATTTTCGCCGATATGTTTTAGTGCAGTTTTTAATTCTTTTCCAATATTTAACTTCACCAGTCAAATTTAAGTTGTAAGTAGTTGTCATTCTTATGTTTGATCTAAAAAATTAATGTTACTTTTTGAAATAAAAAAAGAATTTAAATGATAACATTTCTGGTTTTATTTTTATAAATATATAAATTTAATTTTTAAATGTGTAGTAATTTAATGTTGGAATTAATATGTTAAATATATAGGATTGTAATAATTTAAATAATTAATGAATTTAATGCTTAATTAGTAAAATAATCTTACCTTTTTTTTATTAAATATTTATTATACTTTGGTTAGGATTGTAAAATAAAATAAGAGTGGAAAACATTAACTTTTCTTAGAATCTCTTTTATTAGTGTAATTTAATATGTCTTTATAATATTAATTATGCAAATTTTTAAATCCTATGACACATATCAATCAGACACATTTCTTTTCTTAGAGAATCTTACGTATTGACTGAAGAACAACAGAATTGGGTTAAGGAAACTACTAAAAAGATATATAAAGTAAGCTATTACTTTATGTAGCTTTTTTTCGTTTTAATAATTAGAAATCAATTATATAAATTTATGTTGTAAGAATGTAAAAAATGTGACTTAATGCAAGTAATTTTTTAAATTTCATTTTTTCATTTTAAGTCTAAAATTAAAATGTGTGCATTTTATTTTAAATTTTTCTTAATCACCAATTTTGAAGACATATTTGTGTTGTAAGTTTTTAGACTATTTGTAGCAAAATATTTGAAAATCATATTAAGGGTGAGATATTTTAATTGTAATAGTTATAATTTTTGTATAATATTTTTGTTTCTCCTTTAACTTGTATTAGACCTATTTTGCAATAAATTCAATTTTGATTATTTATTTTGATAAACCTGAATTTCTATAAAAAAGTTTTTTCAGTAAAACTGAAATCAATATAATAAGTAGAGGTTACATGAATTAGTAAATTCACCTTTTAAAATTTATATAATTTTATTTTTTCGTATATTTTTATTATAATTTTGCTTACTATGTAATTTGATGCTTAGATTAAAATTTAAAATAGCATATAGATGTGTTTATCATTTGCTACATTCTTTTCATTAAATATTAAGAAAATTTGGTATTAATATTTCTTGAGAATGAATTGACCTAATTCCATACATATATGTGGAACTTAAAATTTTATTAGTGTTATTATTACTGAAATACCTGTTTTTGCACATATACATTTTATAAATTTCTTTGTTACATGTATCTGATGTGTATATATATATATATATATATATATATATATATATATATATATATATATTTGCAACATTTATTTTTTTGCTTTGAAAGTTTGCCACATGGATTTGTGTTTTAATGTAACATTTTTTAAATATTTTAGTTATTAGAAGAAACTCCTCCCAATGGAGAAGCCTTTGCTCATGATGTCGAAGTAAGTTTTATAATATTTTATGTGTGTGTATGAAATGAATATTATGAATGGTACTGTTAATTTTTTCTTTTATTTCATCATGAATCGAATGTACGAAAAATGAGAAAAAAATAGTCCAGCATTATTCCTCAACTTTTCATATATTTTTTAAAAAATTGTATTTGAAGTGTGAACAAATCATTCAGAATGAAATATTATCCTTATTATTTCCCTTGATAGATAATTAAAATATTCCATTTTATCAATTTTTAGCAAAGTTTATCAATATTAGTTAAACCATATCATAACATTATCTCTTTATTAAATACAGACTTTTAATTATTTTGAATTTAAAAAATTAAATTGTTTTCCATTAAAATGAACAACTAATTTTGTTTTTAAATATGATTAGATTTTGATTGTCAACTCTTGAATAGGGCTTTATATTATTTTGATTATTAAAGATTCAAATGTTTGGATTTTAGAATGAATTCAATAAAAAAATGTTTCTTTTAGAAAATTCTTCTAAGAGAAGAATATTGGAATGCATGGAAAAATGAAGGATGTCCTGATTTCAAGCCCTTGTCTGATAAAGCTGAAGTAGAAAAAAAGTAATTTTTTATCTGTTTTGGAAATTTTTGCCTGTAACATTAAATGTTTTAAGATGGGTAATTTATTTGCAATAATCTTGTACATTGCCAATTGCTAATTTGTGATAGTTTTTATGTTATATATATGTTATATATTTATTACTAAATTTATAATCAAATTTTGGATAATTCAAAGATCAAGGAATCGGGGGGGGGGGAATTGAATTCAAAAATTTGATTTACATGTTTCCCTAGAGGAGAGGTGAATTTTTTAAAAACCATTTGATTCTTAAACCCGATCGCAATTAAAGATTAAATATGTTAGCTTTACTTTGTAATATATATGTATATTACTATATCTATAATTTTGAATTAAATCCTATTTTTATTATGCACCTTACCTGACTACAATGTTTAAAAACTTGCTTCCTTGAATCATTGCAAATTTCAGTTATAAGTGATGAAAAAAATAGAATATTCTTCATGAGACTAATTTTAAAAAAATGTTGAAGTTCACGTATATGTATCTGTAATGTTTAATTGTGGTTCAAAGATATAGTGAAATGAGTTACACCTTTTTAAAACTTTACAAAACTTTATTTTTAAGATTAAAATAGGCTTGTAGCACTCCTAGGGAGGCCTAATCAACTGCTCCCCTACTACTGAGACCTTCAACTGACTCCACAAAAACTCACTTTTTTCTCCCTCCTTGTGGGCGGTACTGCCAGCGCTGCGTAGCGGAGGCTCTGAACCATTGCTCGGAGGGGAGGGGAACAATACAGTATCAGAGCTTTTGTTGTACTAAGTAGTGGTCTTTCCTGATCTTCATCCCACATACTTTATCCTCAGTTTAGTTGTTCTGTGCTGTTTTAGTAATGATATCCTTTTTGGTTATCTTACTACTTACATCACATGTTAGGCAACACTGACGTTGTCCTCATGCTATTAAACTAATAATGCATATCAGTTGTAAAGTCCCATGAATTATTTACACCATAGTGATCTAAGAAGAATCACAGGGAGAATTTGAATAGTCAATGAGTTTTTTCCTCATGGTTTTTAAACTTTAAAGGTTACTGGGATGAATGTGTTTTGAATCAAACATGCAACAAGGGATGTCAAGATAGTTCCTTTCAAACTGTCTTAGGAAGAATGTTAGAACTCATTCAGCACTAAATACACAGTCAGGAGTTTTTTCAAAATAATATTTTGTTATGAAATACTGTTTAGAAAAGAGTAAAAGAAAACTCTTTCATTGGCTATTGGTACAACTGAATGAATAATAAGATGTCAGCAACTGTTATAATTATTTCAGTTTCTTAGTTTTCCATATTTTTACAGTAATACTGAGGAAGTTTTATTTTTATTTCATTTGGTTATGAATCGATAAGTTAGTGGTAACCTATAAAAAAGTTTTCTTACTCTAGTTTATAATTGAATTTTTTTCCTATAGAAACTCTTACTTTGTTACAAATGGAAAATATTTATTTTATTTCAAGGGTTTCTTTTTATTGAAACAATCTTAATAATTTTGAGGGCAATGATGGATTTTTCTTGAAATATACTGTATTTCTGTTGGAAGTATGATGTTAATGTCCGCTAAATGTGCTGCTTTGAAAGTGAGAAAATTTGGTGTTTACAGTGCAGAAGCTAAATATAGCTATACTGTACCAAACCAGGTGTAACTGTGTTCTAAATGTAAGAAAGAGGGAAAAGTGGTTGAGAGAAAGGGTCGAAAACAGAAGGATTGCTTTGTATCCCTGACGTAGTCACATGTGTTCAATAAAAGCAATAAAGCCTGTGGAGGGAAAATTATCACTAGGGTACTTAGGTCCATAGTTATCTAAAGAAGGCAATCACCAGGTATGGGGGGTGGGACTGCTTTGAGAAGTGGCTCATCCTAAAGAAATTGTGAATAATATAGGCAGGCAGTGTAGTTATGTGTTTAAACTGGAGAGTACAATCAGTAAAAAAAGTATTTGTAAAACTTAAGTGAAAAGGTATAGTGTATATATTGATCATAAAGCTGCACATCAGTACTACTTCTCCAGGTTGCAGCGTAATACAGGGATTAGTTGATTCATACAACATAATTTAGATAATAAGAATGTCTTTTTTAATTTTCATTCCCAAAAATTTAGGAATATTTTCATAACATATTGAAATTTAATACTTTTCAGTTGGTTTTTATTTTATTCTATCATCTGTAGAACAAAAGATATATATATATATATATATATATATATATGCTGAAGTCTGTCATTATAAACATTTGTGGCCACTTAAATCCCGGCTATCAGGAAGTGCAGTTGGTTTTTAAAAGTCTGCATATTAGAGGTGATTGCAAAATGCTAGAGACTACACCAATAATACCAATTGTTGAAAACTTTGAATATTTGAAGTTCAGCTGTATAATATATCTGATCGACAATGCACCTTTTATCTTGAATAAATTTTTGGTTCGAAGTATATTTTAGTTTTCAGATTTCACATAAGTTATGCAATATTCCCAACAATAGATAAATTCAAATACTGCTTTGACTGTTATTAAATAGGCATATTTTATAACCTTGAAATAAAACTGATAATAGTTAACTTATTATTTATGTAGTTTTCAGTTGAAAAGTTATAATAAAAATATAATTTATGTATGCTTTATTGATTATAATATGCTATTTTAAGTTATGATTTAAATTTCTTATTCTATTGTAATGTTATATATACATATAGTATTTTAATATTTCTTATCCTTTTTCATGTATTTTATTCATTTAATTTGTATTTGTAGGTTAAAAAAGAGACCTGGAGATGATCTTCATACATACCCAAACAAAAAAATAAAGTAGGTATTTTTCTTATATTTTTATGTTTTTAAATTTGTTATTGATATGGTATATTAAAAATCTTTCATTTTATCAATAATTAAAAATTCACAAAATGTAAAATTTATGCATCATATGTCGTATTTCTCTCCTTTCACAATGATGACTGATTTCATATAATAGCATAGTTGGCAACAGTATTATGAAAATGTGTTTAAAATAAAGATCCATTTCACATCCTGATATATGTAACTATCTGTTACTTGGATAGAAAAGTTTCATTAATGAGATGATTTTAAAATGCTGGGAGAGAGAGAGAACAAAAAATGCTCCTTTGGATGTAATATGTTATCATTATTCCAATGCTTAAATGTGCAGTGACTCTCTTCAACAAAGCTGGAAGTTAAAATGCCTTATTAACTACTCTGAAAGATGTCTTTTTCTATTATTAACAACACAACTGTATATTAGTTAAAGCAACTACAAAAATATTACTTCAGTTGGATCCTCCAATTTGTATTTTTAAATAACATTTTGTAATGATTTCTGGGTTCTGGTAGCTTCAGTATGATAAATTGATTGAAATACTGATTAATTTATTGATTGACTGAGTGAAATACTGAGATGTTCACTTAAAAAATATTACATTAGACCTAGAAAAGAGAAGCTGGTTGATGATTACAAGTCCTTTTGGACACAGTCTCATCTGCGACTTCTGTCACTCATCAGATCCTCGATCAGGGACCTTAAACCCTGAACAATGCTAAACCTTCTGAATTTAAGATGTCTTCTTGTGAATTCCATCTTGTGGTTTCTGCTGATTTGCTTTTTCTTCTCCTCACTACATGGAGGGAGGGACATCGCCACCCCTTTCTAAACCAAAGGTCTTCAGTCTGTTTCTGCCTTCATCTCCTCACAGCAGCAGTTGTTATTTAGCTTCAATCTGGCTATTAACTTCTCTGCTGGACCAGCTACTTTCTAATCTGCTTGTGACCCTCCCAAAAAGGACTCAACAGATGGTACTTAAAAGTTTCTCATAAAGGTAGTTCTGTCTAACCCAATTATCTTAAAATGTTGGAGGCAGTTACAGACTTTGCAGTTACTACATATTAACATTTAAAAACACCAAGAGAAAAACATAAGGAATATATATTTTCATTTCTTAACTAAGGCAGTATGAATTTTTTTTTTTTTCTAAAAAATTCATTTTAGGTAGGGATCCTTGGGAGATATCAGAATCAAGTAACAAAAGCAAAGCACTCGCATCATCAAGAATTAGTTTGAAGGTTGTTGAAATTCAGAGATCTACAATAATGTTTACAATAAATAGTACTTTTTGTGATATAACAATAGGAATATTGTTAAAATTTATAAAGGAATATAGTTTATAAAGGAATATAGTTTTTTGTGAAAATCTAACAATAGGAATATTGTTAGATTTTCATGTGCAAGAGTACATTATTTGAGTTCTTCATGTTGAGGCCCTCTCAGTCATGGGGTCTTGGTGTATAGCATCTGCTGCACCCACCTCCCCCGATGGCTGGCCAGCTTGTAGTGCTTCCTAAAAGCTTAGAATTGTTCTCTCCTATACTGATTACCCATAATTATTGTTGCTGTCGAAGTTACTATTTTTGTTTATTTCGCTGAAAAGAAACTGCAGCTTGTTTATTCACCTGCTCTTGGCATTGGTTCTTGTTGCTGGGCCATATTGTTGGTTTGGTCAGTATCGGGTGATGTGCATGGCACTTCATTTGGTGTTTCAGTCTATTTCTATAGGAATCCAGTTTTTAAACACTGATTCATATCGTAAATCACATGAATAGTGGAAAAATTGGTGCAGGATTGTAAGAATAACTTCCACATGCTTCGATACAGATACCCACTTACAAATAATGAACAATATGAATTAACTCATTATGAGATCTTTTGCACTGCATGGTATGTGTCAATAATTAAAATCTAAAACACAATGAAAGAGTGAGCCATGAAGAAAAGTACCAATCATTAGTGAAGGTTAGGTAAAGACTAAAAGAAGGTTGATCCTTCCACCGGATGCAACCCCTCGTTCCTACTCTGCAGCGGAATGGGAGGGGAAGCCAACATTTCCAGCAGATGCTACCCATCTTTCATCAAAGATTTTATGGGCAGGGAAATCAATGTTACAGCTAACAATGCTAGCAAAATCTCTTTTTATTATTATATTTTTTCCTTTTTGAGCAGTCTTCTTTTTGCATGCCCCCAATAGTCTCTGAAGTATGACATGGAACCCATAAATCTGGTTGGGAATCACTTGATTATTTTTTGCATAAATAGATTGGTTATGTATGATAAAAGTGAATGATTTCAAATTGTATCTTATGTTGTACTTCAAATTTTTCATGCCTATTTTAAAATATTATGCAATCAAATGATTTGATTTATTTTTTTACAAGAGCAGCATTTTGAGGGTTGTATGTATGTATATTATATATATATAAAGTGGTGTGTAATATATATTTGTGGTACTTATATTTTTATTTATTTTTAGTACTGATGCAGCTAAACTGTGGAATACAAAACCTAACAATTGGGAAGCTTGTAGATCTGCTAAAAGGTAAATATATATATTATTTAGATAGTATTTCAATTTATAAATGAATACAGGTAATGGAATTTAAGACTAATATTTAAAGCCTTTTAATGCTTAATTTTACTGAATCTAATCTTTTAGATTTCTATGCTAATTTATGTTATAAATATTATATGCATGGATTTAATGATTCTATGATATATATCTTTAATTTATTCTAGATCCTTGGATTAACGTCAAACAGGACATATTCTAGGGCAATTTTTTTTGTAAGAAATTTAAAGGGAAAATGATTAATTTCTTCCTATTGTAAAAAACAAACTTATTACCTTATTATACTTTGTCGAAGTTGTTTAAAATTATTTAAATGTGTAAATGCCTGCTTAAGCTTAGTTTAGGTTCATCAGGTTTGATTGTAGCAAAATATCTGACAAAAGAACTTTGCTTCTGTCTTCTTGGGATATGTTGAAAGTATGACATTGCCTGGTCTCATTCCAAAGAATGTTATTACATCTTGTTTGGATTTTGTAAGGGTGGTATTTCTCTGCAAAACTTTTGACGTCCATCTGTTTATCAGAGATTTCTTTGGTTAATGAAGTAAAAGTTCTCTTCCTTATATCTCCTTTTCTGCTGAATTTGAAGAGAGTGTATATCTTATATTACTTTTCCTCAAATTCTTGTAGCTCTTCAGTGGTCAGCTCTTTCCTGTGTTCCTCCATTAACTCCTACACATTGCTATTATTCACATCAGGACTCGTGAACTTACCTGATTTACTGTATTTTCTACTATTAGCATAACTTCAGTCTATTTCAGTCACTCCTGGCATCAAATCCTTTAAGCAGAGTTCAGTGTTCTATAGGAAAACTACTTGCCTGATTTTTTCAGTGATATGTGCAATAGGTAATAGTGTAGTAATTTTCCCTGAACTCCCTCAAGGTTAATTCTATGTCAGAAATCACTTCAAAGTTCTTCTTGATGAATGGTGCTGAATTGTAAAAATCCTGATGAGTTGCACGCCCATAGGCCGAAAGAGAAGAGTAACATTAGTGGAAAGAACTTTACAATGATGTTGAACTATGGTAGCATATAATCCTGCTGACTTGGTGGGCGAGCTGTTCCAAACAAACATGGAAAAGAATATCTGTGTACCTACTCCTCTTCCTGCATTACACATTTATTCTGTTCTAAATTTTGGGGTTACTATGGATGATAATGTTTCCATCAATGTATAGGCATTTAAATAGGAAATATTAATATATGTGTGTGTTATAGTATAAGTGATTAATCTAGTGTTAATGTATAATTACCGGTAATTATTCATAATCACCACTAAACTTGGTAAGTGTGATAAATTATTGAATATTTATCACATTTACCAGTAAATTTATAAAATCCCCAACTCGTTATGTGGAATGTAATAAATTCAGATTATTTTGTAGTGTAACGATATCTTAATTTGAAGCCTAACAACAAGTTCTTCCTTCGGTACCTTTGACTTCTTTTGACAACTTTCACACAAGTTTAAGTAAATCTTCACTGCTTAGGTAGAAACATTTTTGTACTTTTTGTGAAGTTCTTTTAACATTCTGTTTCTACCACCATTGCCAATTGATTAATGTGCTTCGTGAATTATGATTAAAAAGTTCTTAAAGTACATAAGGTAAAAGTGCACATAAAATCATACATTAGAGCTATCCTTTATTGATGGGAAAGATAAGTTTTTCAACATTGTCCACTTTCATTACTTCGTATCTTTTTAGTCTTTGATAATCTTCCAGTTCTCCCTGCTACTTTTGTTTTTACTATTATTCACTTTTATTAACAAGTTGTCATACCTTTCTTTCATCAGAAAACCGCTGTTCACTTTCTTAGTGTTCAAAACATTTAATAACTTGGGATTAAATGTTCATGCATATAATCCATTATTCAATATTTTATTTTAAAAATAATGTCTATCCAGCCCAAAATTAGAAATACAACTGAAATCACATGCATCTGACATCATAAATTTTGGAAAATTTATGGACTTTTATTACATTTCCCATTACGAATTGGAGATTTTACAGCCAGTAAATTTGATAAATATTCAATAATTTATCACATTTACAAAGTTTTGTGATGATTATGAATAATCACCAGTAATTATACATAACACCAGTTAATTACATTTACTGTAACATACATACATATATACACATACACTTGAGACAAGATGAATATTTACTTATACAATTTTTCTCTTATACATTTGTGCCAAGGAATAAAATAAAATTTAAGTTTATTTTCTGTGTTGTGTACTTTGAACTTTTTAAAGTGTCAGAATAATTAAAGGAATGCAATGTGAGTAAAAGGAAAAAAATCTTTTTATTTATATGCATTATAATCCTGATCATGTAGCAGGTATTAATCTAAGAATTGGAAAGAAAAGCATAATACTCATTTCAAGGATTTATTTAAGTTTTTTTATGTGTTTTCAAAGTAAATATGCAAGGCAAATATTTTGTTTACCTTATATATATATACAAAGATATTAGCTATGGGGTCATAGACACAAACTGTCGGTGAACAATAATCAAAGCAAGTAGTGCGATTCAAAGCCATGATGTTGCAACAGAGCTGTTCTGTAGAATATTGGGGGCTGTATATTTAATATATTTGAACATGAAAGTCTTCCTGTGATGTGATTTGGAAGTCAGGAAAGGGAGGTATCAGCTTAGATGACCTCATTGCATGGTGATTTGGAAGTCAGGAAAGGGAGGTATCAGCTTAGATGACCTCATTGCATGACAATAATTCAAAATTATGAGATTCATGACTGATTGTCCTTCTGTTTGTTCTATTTAGATGTTAAAGTTGCAATTCAAAATAAGTGGAAAAGAAAATGTGCTATGGATTAGAATTCAGTATACATTTAGAAGTGCTATTTCTGTTGTGTTTATGAATTAATAAAAGTATAAATATTTAATATGTAGTTTATCAACTTAATGTATTTTGTTTTTAATCATTAATTTTGAAAGTATAAGGAAGAGCAAAAAATAAGTTTTTATTTAAAATTTGTCAAAATTTAAGTGAAATGTTTGCATTTTTGAAAATTAAGTGCTTCAATAGATCTTAATTTTATATAAAAGTAGGTATGAAAATAATTTTTTTTTAAAAAAATATTTAACTAACTTTTTGTATTTTTCATTCTTTGAAAACTTTACTTGTGATTAAAAATTTATGTTTATTAAAAAATTATTACAAATTATATATTATGAAAACCTTCCTTGAAACAAACTACCCATTGGACCATAATTTCTTAAAAAATTTTATATGTTCCTAACACTGAATATAATGTAATCTTTCAAAAAGGTAATGCAGACACTAATAAAATGTTAAATTGAAATTATTGATTTTTATCAGATTTGGATATATTTACATTTCTAGCATTTTTTTTATGTGTCTGAAAACATCTGGAATTGGAGTTAAATTATGAATTTTTCAAGAATATATTTTTTGGCTTCAAAATTTTCTTCTTGAAAAATTTCATGAATTATGATTACAGAATAATTGGATTAATATTACAGAATATTGGATTAATCTTCTCTGCCTAAAATATGTATTTTATTATCCTCATTCAAATATGTTTGATCACGAAAGAAGTAATTCTAAAATATGTAAATAAATAAGGAAAACATTATTTTTATTTCATGCAATCTTTTTTTAATTTTATTATTATATTAAAATAAACTTATCAATAAACAATTACTTTTTATAAATATTATTTTCAGCAAGGTTTATAAATAAAAATTCTGTTATACTTGAAAAATATTCAGAGCAAGTAGTAATTCATTGAATGGAATTATGCAATGTTGTGACTATCAAAATATGGCTAACGTATCAATGATCTACTTTTCTGTATTTAGAATGGATTTTTTTTTAGTACTTATTTTTCTAATTGTGTACAATTTTTCATATCTGAAATTATACTTTAAAGGAATTTTGTGCCTACCTTGGAATCTTATTTTGGAATAACTTCAAAAGTAGAAGGAGGACAAGTGATTCAGAAAAAGTAATTAAAATTTTTCATTTACTCTGTTTTATATTTGCATTTGTATTTAAATTCATTTAAAAATGATATTTAATTCAATATTTTTTTTAATTTTTATTTTGAAATAGTTTTTCTAAATAATGAGAGGTAAAATTTACTTAATAATAAGCAATAAATATTCATTTTATTATTTTGTTCCTTGTGAGTAATTTATTTTAACATAAAATAGCATTAAATTGAAATATGTCATAAATCATTTTATACTGTATATTATTTGATAAATTCATTGCACCCATATCTACTGTTCCTTTTGTTCTTCTTTTCTATCTGGATAGTTGTATCTTTTTTTGCATTTCTTTTTAAATTAAGTTATAATCATTAATGCTTCTGTATGTTACAATTAAAAATTTTTAGAATGGTTATTTTTTTTGTAATGTATATAGGGAGCTTTTAAGCTGTTGAATTAGAATCTGTAAAAAATGTTAAAATGTTTTAAAGTTATATTGTGTTCTTGAAATGGGATCAATGAGGGTGTATAAAATTTTATATACATCTTGCATTAGAAACTCAAATTGTCAAATTTTATTTTTTAATAGTTGTCTTAGGATTTACCAGTTCCTTTCGCATTTTTTTGCGCAACTGTTTATTTATTCATTATTACATCATTACTTTTTACATTATTTTGTGAGAAAATAGGCTAAACATCTATTGTGTGACATTACATCACATTTTTTGCAACAAAGTCAAAATTTTTCCTGACTAATTTTGCATCTGAATTGTCTTCCTGCATTTTCTGGGAAATGGTTAATCCCATGAAAATGCACATCTTTGGATATATCCAGAAGGGCCAAGACTGTGAAGCTTTCTATCTCAATGCTTTTTTTTTTCATCAGTGCAACAGTAACCTGACAAAGAAATTCTAATTTCGTTATTGTCCCCTCACATTCTGTATGTATTCTCTAAGCAGCTGCAATTGCCATATTGGGTGTGTTTGTAAAAAAATTGCCACCACTATTTCTTACCCCTAATTTTTTGTCAACATCAAACAAATCGACCCCTCCAATGTGTCGTAAGAGGCAATAAACTTGTGGTTGCGGTATATCAGTTTCCTTTTTTTTTTTGTACTATTATTTTGTTGCACCTATCAATTCTACTGATTCAAATTTTGAAGTTAGACAACCTGACTGTCTTTCAATTTCATAATATTAACAGAATCTGTGTTAATTGAGTCAAATGTTATCCAATCTTTTTCTTCAAAACTTTAGAATGTAATACAGGACTGCATTGTAATCTGTTGTTGTGAACTGTTCCTGTTGTATGAAAGTTTCTATTCTTCATTTCTACTGATATAATAATTACGAGGCATGTTTTTTAAGTAAGTATTGTTTTGAAATTAAAAAAAGACGTGCAAAGATATCGCAATAATTTTATTTTTACATGAAAGCCTGTACCTTAATCTACTTTTCTACATAATTTCCGTGAATATTGAGGCACTTGTCATAACGTGGCACCAGTTTTTGAATACCCTCCTCATAAAATTCTGCCGCCTGACTTGTTAACCACTGTATCACAAATGTTTTGACTTCGTTATCGTCTTGAAGACGCTGACCGCCCAGGTGTTTCTTCAAGTGCAGGAACAAATGGTAGTCGCTGGGCGCCAGATCAGGGCTGTATGGAGGATGATCTAGAGTTTCCCATTTAAAAGATTTGATGAGATCTTTGGTCCGATTAGCCACATGTGGACGGGCATTTGTCATGCAGCAAAACGATACCCTTACTCAACTTGCCACGTCTTTTGTTCTGGATTGCACGACGCAGATTGTTCAATGTCTCACAATAAGACGCTGCATTGATTGTCTCATTACGAGGCAGAAACTCCACTAACAATACTCCTTTTCTGTCCCAAAAAACTGTGCACATGATTTTCCGGGCAGAAATTGTTTGCTTAAACTTCACTCTTTTGGGTGATGATGAATGTCGTCATTCCATGGATTGTTGTTTCGATTCTGGTGTGACGTAGGCACCCATGTTTCGTCACCAGTAACAATTTGGTCTAAAAAATCTTCACCTTCATTGCGGTACCGCTCAAGGAAAGTCAATGCACTGCCTAAACGTTGGGTTTTGTGCAAATCAGTCAACATTTTTGGAACCCAACGTGAACACAATTTCCCGTAATTCAAGTTCTCGGTCACAATGCGATACAAAACACTACGAGAACATTGAGGAAAGCAGTCGGACAATGATGAAATTGTAAAGCGTCTGTTTTCTCTCACCTTTTCGTCCACTTTCTGCACCAAATCTTCATTAATGACCGAAGGACGCCCACTCCGTTCTTCATCATGCACATTTGTGCGGCCATCTTTAAATGCTCTCACCCATTTCCTTACCATTCCATCACTCAGAATGTTTTGTCCGTAAACTTCACAGATCTCACGATGAATATTGATCGGTTTTACGCCTTTAGCACTAAGAAATAGTATAACAGCCCGTACTTCACAATCAGCGGGACTCACGATTATCGGAGGCATCTTAAACACTCAGTAAACAACGTATACAATGAAGAATCAGACTGCAATGGCATCAGTGCGTAGACAAGAGATGTAGGTAACCAGCGAGCATGCGCAGAACGCCGACCGGAGTGCTGCGGCTGCGGAATCGCAAAACGGTACTTACTTAAAAAACATGACTCATATTGACGTGAAAAAAATTGTTGATATAAAATTCTTATTCTCATTTACGATTCATTGTCAGCCCTCGGTTCTTTATCAGCATATAGATTATAAGGATAGCCTTGCAATGACGCAAGAACTCATATTTTGTACCCAAATTTTATGTGTTGTGATTGAAAGTAAATCTTTGTAGAATGATGACCTTGGTATGGAATCATTTCTTCATCAATACACAAAAATTCAGAAAATATTCCAGATTGTTGAAGCTTTTTACACTATGTATCAATAAATAAAGCACCTTAGTGAGTTTGTCTGTTAGATCAATTATATTATTGTTGCACAGATGTATACTTTTCTAGATATTATGAAAACATTGTCTGCTCATAGAATTGTGAATAAAACATATACAGCAATTGTCTGCTGTGCTTCAGTACGTCTTCTTTAGAGAGGAATGATATACAGGAAATAGTATTATTCTTTTCTGTTATAAAAAAAATTCAATATTTATCTTTTGATTTGCATAATACTCTGTTTCATCAATAATGAAAGCTATAATTTTATCATTAAAAAATGTTCAAAATACCTTTTTTGGAGTCTTCTATGTTCATTCTGGAAATTCTAATGTAGAAATTTTTTCCTTTGCTGTTGGCAATAAATCTGAACTGTAAGACCAGTCAAATGTTTTCTTATTATGACTCTTACTTTTTGTTTCTAATTGTGTTTCAAAAAAAAATTTTCCTTCAGCTTTTTCATGCTTCTGTCTCTGTGTTTCTTTTTGTATTGTTTCTATAATTAATAAACTTTGTTTTTACTGATGTTCTTTCTCCTTTTTAAAAATACCTTACAATTTTCTCGGTTTTTTGCATTTTTCTCATTTTTATAGAAATTTATTTCAATATATTCAGGAACATAATTGTTGCATAGTTGTTTTCTTGAACATCTTCATCTGTTATTATACTGGAATCTGGAGACAAAGTGGCAATTTTGGGGTCATCGAATAATTCATCGGAATCTAATTGCGCTAAATAATGTGCTTGTTTTATGGAAAATTTTTTAAGCCATATTGTACTCTAAGTTGCAATACACACTTTGAAAGAAACAGATAAGATAACATGTCCTATTAAAAAAGATATACTTTGAAACTAACCTCAAGTGAGTCAGAGACCTGTATACATGTACAGTTTTACAGGTGCAGTGAGTTTGTAAAAGAGGAGGGGTAGAATTTGTAGAAATCTGATTAGTTTTAAAAACTAATGCAGGTGCCATTGTTTCCAAAATGGGAACAAGTTTTCTTTAATTGCAAACAACTTTTTGCAAATTTTCGTTTTGGATCAATGATGTTTTATATAATAGACAGTTGCAAGTAAATTTCAACCATGATAATAATTCTTATTATAATGCAATTTTGGGGGGGAAAAGCATATGTGTTGAATGTAACCTAATTTCATACCATCTTATTTGTTACAAAAAAAAAAAAAAAAATAATTAGCAAGATTTTTAAAAAAAATACAGAATTTTTTCACATATATAGAAGATTCAAATAAAATTTGGAATAGTTATTTTGTAAAAAATCGAAGCTGTTGCTCCCGAATTGGAAGCAATGTAATTTTAGTAAAAATTAGATTTCGTAATCTTTATTTAAAAAAAAATCTTTACCTCGGATTATATTTTCAGAACATTTTAATAATAAAATCCATTTAAAGTAACTGCCTTTGTTTGGGACCAGTATTTTTTAAGTATTATTATGTGTTGCGAGGAGGAATAGTAGGTAAAAACATATAAAACTTTTAGCATAAGTATTGGTATTTTTTCATAAATTGATTGGTTCATGGAAATTTTTATGTTTTTTTTTAACTTTAACAGCCAACACTGTATAAAAATTTTGAATACAACTACTACTTCCTTTATAACAACATACATATAACAATTTTCTTCAAAATGACTCAAAATCTAAAGAGAAATTAATAAAATTTTAAAAAAATCTAGACATTGTATGTCTTAATATGGACATTATAGCATTTTTTTAACTTTATAAAAACAACACATAATAAATATATGTAACTTGCATTAAAACTTTTGGGTCATTTCATTATGAATAGTATAAACATTCTCTCAAAATTTCATAATATTATCTTTATTCTTTCTTTTAATATCATGTATTTATGTGTGAATTTTTTTCAAAAGCATAACTGTGAGAAAAACATTTAAAATTTTGTGTTATTGTAAAAAAAATAACTGTTTTATAAAACAATCTAAAATTCTCCTAGCTGATATACCAGGCTCTTTTTCCCCCCCTTTGTAATCTTGTAAGGGATAATGTATTTCTTTACATTGGTGATACATTGATAATCATATAGTTTTAAAATAAAGAGCATATAAGTTCCGATACTTAACTTTAACTTATTCATTACCTCTATTAATCTTGTAGTATCTAAATTAAACCAAAGAATAGCCGTGTAAGCTCCTAATTGTAAAATTTGTAATGTGGTAAAATTTTGTTTCAGAACTGTTATCGAAAGAGCACCATTGAAACTTAAGTTGATATTTTGTATCATGCCATGCACTTTAACTGTGTTTGTTCACATAATTTCATGTAAACCGATTTAATTAAATTCATAACATTTTGTGGAAGTTCAATTGCTTTGTTAGGTAACGTTTTACCAGTGCTTGTGCTCATTGAAATTTACACCAACTGTCTGTTCCAAGTGGATGCTGACCTGCATAGGTTACTTATAACTGGAATATCAAGAAGTAAAAGGCTTTCATAATTGTTCTTGTCCTACTTGTTAAATTGTTCAAGTTACTGCAAGTAGCAATTCCATAATAATTCCGAAGCTTGTTTGTAAAACAGTCTGTTAATTTTCCTCTTCCCGCAATACTTTTTTTTTTCTTTTTAAGTTTTCTCAGATGACTCCCAAGCCTTTTTCTACATATGAGTAATATATTCTGATTTGCTAACTGTATTTAGGCCATACATATTTTTTCCGGATTCGTATCTTTTTGAATCACAATCACTGAAATGATCCCTTTACTGCAGTTTCTGATTTTCCAAAGGCTTGAATTTGCGATATGCTCCAACAGTCTTCATACTTGAAGTAGAACCCTTGTGATTGTGAGAAGCATGTGAATTGGAAACAGTGGTTCGAGTATATGACATCTTATTTCATATTCTATGGATTGGTGAGAACATTCCGATGTTCAACACCTTTGCAGTATTGATAAATATACAATTAACACAATAATTGTGATACAAATAGTCATATTTCTGCTCCCATCTATTGACAACCCTCAACAGCTTATCTCTGTTGATGGAGTTTTTCCTTTCCTAGTTTCATTTGCTGCATTTTCCCTGCTTTTGTAACAGCTTCAAATGGAGCCTGCTGAATTTTCGACTTCTGATTTTGAAAAGTTGTTTTAGAAATGTAAGGCAAGTCCAATTCCCTGAACTGTTCATTACATTTTATAAATGAATTTCTGCATATTCTAAATCTTGAATCTTCTATCAAGCTCAGGTCATATCAAGCTCAACAAACTGGACAAAACAATACTGTGAACACAGATATTAATGTTCTGAAATATATATTATGGCCAAATAGTTCAGTAAAGCCTTTAGAATAATTCTAATCCGATTATTATTTTTTTTGAGGGATAATTTTTGTTCTGACCCCTATTTATGTTTTGAACAACTTTTAAGTAAAATTGCAATATAAAATAATTATCACTGTAAAGGGAGATCAGAAATAGATAGACAAAACATACATTCAAATGTAAACAGGTACTGTTTGTTGCAAGAAATCATTAAACTGAACGATGCATTAAGGGCTAAAACATAAGAAAATTTATATAAACACTTTTTTACAAATAAAAAAAAAGGAGAAATGAAGAAATCAAGTTAAATGCAAATTTCTGTAATTTCCAGTTTCAAAATGGCACTTACAGTTCTCTTTTACTGCATGTGTTTTTTGAAATAGCTATATCTTTACGTTTATTTCATGTAAATGGGAAAAGGAAAACTGATTTGGAAAGTGATATGTTTGAACTAAAATATTCTTAAAGGGAAAAAGGAAAAAAAAAGACCCACATGGTCAAAAAATGACATTTTGTATGTAGGCAGTCTACTTAATGATTTTAATTAAAAATGGCAAATGTTATATTTAGTGATTTAATTCATGAAAAAAACTATTTGAATGAAAAGTTCATTGCATTAAAATTTTTCTATCTTTTAGGGATATGACTGATAGCAAATACACATGGAAAGCTCTTCGTCTTCTTTGCATGAAATCACCTCATATCTTCACTGCTAATACAGCCCCAGCCAAAGGTGTTTCTGAATACCTTGAATCTATTATACAAAAATTGGCTAAAGAAAAACCTCAAAATGTAAGTATATTAAAATGACTTTTTCTAAAACTTACGTGTATTGAAGCTATCATAATATTAGTCTAAAATTTTCATATATATAGAATTTATAACTAGTATTATAATCAGTTTCCTCAAAATAGTTTTTGCATAGTATATGATATTTTTTATACTTGCTTGTAACTGTGGTTACATTTCCCTCCAAAGCCTATTCCAGTCATACTTTTTTTTGTCTACATTTTCAGGTATATTGTTTATCTGTGTTTGAAACATTTATTTAAATGTTCAGCTTCTTTATTTCAGTAAAATAAAAATCTATGATATATGATGAACTTTCACTTAAAAATAATAAAAACAAAGTGATTATAAAGAGAAGATTGTAAGAAAATAAACAGTGAATGTAAAAAAAAAAAAAAAAAATCTTAATTCATTATACTATTTTTTTTTAAAAAAAATCAGTATGATATTAATGTATCAGTATTTTATTTAAAATTCTGTTATTTTCTATTAATATATTATGATTACCCAAAATATAATCTCTTGTAACTTTCTTAGAATTGTATTTATAATTTTATTAGAATAAATATGTATGTATTGGAAAAATTTTGGCTTGTGCAATATTAAACATATTTTTTTTTTACATTTATTAATTCAACTTGTTTTTTTTAAAAATCTCCTGTATCATTAAGGTTTTAGAATATTTAATTACAAAATTTAAAATTATGGCTCCTTTTTATGTTTATCCGATAATTAGCAACAAGATAGTGCGACTGTTGAAACTGCCATTGCAGAGGATGAAACAATGGAAGATGCTAATGATGAATTTTTGCCTGCATCGGAAGAAGATTCTAAAGATGAAGGTAATATTTTAGTGTTTGGTAGAAAAGTAAATGTCATATTATAAATATATATTTAAGAATTATTATAGAAAGAAATAGTGTTTTAGAAATATTATTGAAAGAAATATTATTATAGAAATAAATATTATTAAAGAAATATTTTTTTTATTATATTAGAATAATTCAAATATACTGGGTGATTACAAATAATCTGGTTTTAAAATATTACTCAAGGAATATAAATTGTACTCTTGTGTTACTGAGAGGAAAAAGCAGATGTTGTGTGTGTATATTTCATACTTTCACTTTTCTGTATAAACTTACAGATGGTGCATGAACTCATTTCCACATTCAAAGTAACTAGAAAGAAACTATATATTTTCTGCACCACTTACTTCAAAATGATGATGAATGACCAGAAAGAATTTTGTGTTTAAGAATATGCAATGGGCATTCAGAAGAAAATGTATTTCTTGTGCATGGCTATCAGTGCATTTAGTGCTGGTTTCACCAATTCAAGTTGTTTGTGTAAAAGAACAAGAACTGGACAAAGTACTTCTTATGTAGTAGATAGTTAATGTTGTCTTGCCTCCTTAACTTTTGAAATGTAATCTGATAAATAACTTATGTTTAAAATAGATTTTAAATAAGTTATAAAACTTTTATTCAAAGTTTGTTATAAAAAAAATTATATAAAATAAAAAATATATCTGTAGCTTTTGCAGCTTAGTTCTCTGGAATATAAGTGCCTTCAAATATCACAGCTCTGAATATTTATATATAGCATGAATGACTATTGTTGCAAATTCATAAAGTGTAAGCTTATGCAGGCAAGAAAATAATTTGCATCTTAGAGAACATGGCTTGAAATGCATCCTAATAATTGGTTCTCACTTGTGTGTATAAATTTTAATGTGCAAAAACTTAGAGCAAGAAATAATTATCACATTCATTAATGAAATTTTCTTTTTTTTTTCATGTTGAGAAATCAAACACTTAA
This sequence comes from Nephila pilipes, assembly GCA_019974015.1. NCBI lineage: Eukaryota > Metazoa > Arthropoda > Arachnida > Araneae > Nephilidae > Nephila > Nephila pilipes. Next base: position 819,011 of record BMAW01040185.1, read on the forward strand.
AATATTTTCATTCTGTTATTTGTTTTGTGTTGTGTTCACAGACTTTCACACTCATGTACTTGAACCTTTTACAAAAAATAACATTTTCAAGTTTCAAAAAGCACTAGTTCCATCCTTAAAACTTAAGTTTTTGTTTTTATTCTTCCTCCTCAAAAGTTCGTTTTACTTACAGAAATATAAATTGTTAAATTTCTTGTTCAGATTTTGCTAATGATTAAGTAAATATTATATTATTTGCATACTTAATTATATTGGCAATATTTGCATACTTAATTTCAAATTCTTTGTTATATAATACATTTATGAAATGAAATTTAATGTCAATGTGTTAATACATTTATTTTCTATTTGATGTTTTAAAAAGTTTATTGTGACTTGATTGTCACATAACTTGGGAGTTCTTTGACCAAAACCAATATTACTCACTTCTAACCAAACTCATTTGATTAAAATTATTTCATTTGAATTTTCCATGAATGTGACAAACTCAAATTTCCATGGATAAAAGTGTAAAACACTTGTTTTTTAAATGTATGCCAGCCGATCAGCATTTCATGTAATATTACAAATCTCCCTTTATAAGAATTCGGTAATCTCTAATTGATCTTAATTTTTGTCAAATTTAGCTTAAAATCTTTTGTATATGCAGTATAGCCTAGGATTTTTGGTAAAGCTTTAAAATATTTTTTTTTTTGCATAGCCTAGGATTTTTGGTAAAGCATTTGGTCTATGTATAGATTTGACCAATTGATCTAACTCTAAATATGTCAGAATGTAAATGATCAGCAATTGGACATTTCAAGAAACTAACACAGTTTAAAAACATTTAAATTTTATACAGAAATATCAGTTGACAAACTTGTCCAGATAACTGAAAGAAGTGATAACCAGTCTTGGAATCTCAGAAGCTGATGATTGGAGGGACATTGAAGTTATCCTTTATATTCTTGTTTGTAAAAGGAAGAATTCACTTCTTTGCATTTGATTTTTCACACATGACCAATTCATTTATCCTCAACTGCAGGTGCTCTCATTCTCAGTGGTCAATATTCAAGGATCACAAGATGCCACTGTACTCCCTTCCAAGTTGAACTATTTCTCTCTCCTTTTTGTGGAATAGATACAGATTTTAGCTGATCAATGCATACTGTAGTTATACTTCGTCTTATTGCCAAAGTATAACATTTTGGATTGCTTGCTAACACCTTGAATGGGCTTCTATATGGGTGTACCAATGGTGGCTACATTGCGTCTAGATGTACAAAAATATTATTAGCATTGGGAAGTTGACTGCACAAATATCTGTTGAACAGCATGATGGTTTGTTGTTGAAATATCTGTTGACTCCAAAGTTTTGGAGGCTTCTCCTGCTGAATTTTGCTTAAAGACTAGCTCTAAAATACAAGAGTATAATGGTAAAGGATTCTGATAATGTAAGCGAGTTGTAACGTCTTAATGCTACCTTAAATTGCTCATGGAATTTTTCTACTATTCTGTTTGCCTTAGGATTTATAAGCTGTTTTTTTTTATACAGATTATGTGAATACCAAATTTGGTGAATGAGTTAAATTGGTTGTGACCTTCTCTGGAATTCTGAAACGAGCAATCCAGCTGTCATAAAAATTTGAGCAATGATCTCAGCTATCTGATCCGACGATTCTAGTCAATGCAAAAATTTATCTACACACATCTGTAAATAGCTATTCCCAAATGAAGAAGATAAAAGTGCTACCTTATTTACATGTACATACCTTTCTATTGCCAATAGGACTCTGTAGTGGGGAACTGACAATGACACTGGATTTTTAATTGATGAAATGACATGCAGGTTCTGCACCACTGCTGACAATTTTTATGAGATTTTTCCAGTGGATAAACTCTTGTATTAATTTAATTGGGGCTTTTACACCAAGATGGACAAATCATCCAACTTATAAAGCACTGTACATCTAAAAACTTTGGGAACATATGAATGAATGCTTCTCTGATGCTATCATATTGCAATATTCCTCTGTTGCATGGTGCAGTTTTAAAGCATTTAAGACTGGTTTCAGATGAAATTAGAATCACTAATTCCTTATCAGCATGCTGGGCTTGAGCAATTAAATCATAATCAATAGGACCCTTCAAACTTGGCACCTCAATATATGATTAGACATTCACGACCACATTCTCTCCTTTCAAAGGGCCGCGGTAGCCAAGTGGTCAAGGTCGTGGACTAGCGGCCAGCGGTTTTCGCTCAGTCGCGGGTTCGATCCCTGGCCGCCAAAGACCCGTCATGTAGCCGGGGCTGATGGATGATAAATCTTTTCGGGGCCCAAAGTCCTCCCATTGGTGTGGTGGGGGTGTTAGGAGAGGGGGTGCCAGCTCAAGTGTCATCCTCGTCACTTGACCAAGTTCAAAATTACGAGGTCCATCGCCAATAGCCCTCGTGTTGCTTCTTGTACGACGTTAATAAAAACTAAACTAAAAAAAACCCAACTCTCCTCCCAAAATGTAGTGAATGTTGGTAGTGTGTTGACTAATATAATCAATATATCAAATCTGCTGAGCAGAATTCTGAATCGGACGTCTTTGTAAAAACTTAGGTGGGTGGTTTGTGGTCCATAAAGTTGACAAATCTTTCTTCTAGCATAAATTGAAAGTGTCTTAATATACTGAATATTCTAAAAGTTTGCAATCAAATGTGCTGTGCTATATTTAGTATCTAACGTAAACCAAATACATGCTGGATTTAACTTGTGGGGAAAAAATGCTAGTGGTTGTACATTCTCCATTACATGTTTCTTAAGTAAGCACCTATGGCTCTCTTGGATGAACCTTGTAGTGACTGGGTGTGACAGAATAGTCCCACTGTAGCTCATGCATGTTGTAAGAGGCGACTAAAACGGGTTCCCAACGTCTGGGGGCATAATCAGGCATCCTCCCATGGGGGTTATATCAATGGAACCTCGGGAACTTTCTGTAGGTAGGTTCTGGGCATCATGACCCCAAGACATCCTATTGATCTTTCTTTTCTATGGAGTTTACTGTCTTTGGTAAACATAGGAGGCATGCTCCCATAATACGCTAGTGATCCTTCTCTATTTTTGACCCTTCTTGTCAACCAATTTTTTTCACATGTCTAGACCACAACTACATCTTGTTTGGTGCAGTATGGCCACATCTGGTTCTTGCACCAATAATCTTAACTATCGCATCACATCATGGCTCTCTCAGATGTATCAACTGCCAAGGATAATGTAGCTTCTCTTGGGCTACTCAATGATGCAGCTAAAGAGATTATATTTTTACATGCCTTTCAAATGCTGCTGTAACATTCTTTTATACATTAGGTATTGCATCCTTTTTAACCACTTTTTTGAACAGATCATGCAAGTTGGCCTGTACAGCAGAAGCATTTTGCCAAAATCAATGGTTCAAATTAAAAGGATATGGTGGATGTGGATACTTGAGTATTGTGTGTACTCTATCCAGTAATAGAGAATTCCTTTCACGCATTATCTTGAAATCTCAAAGAGTTATTTATCACTATTGACTGCAAGTTTGGCTTTATATAATCTACAAAAGACTGTTTCTATATCTATTCTATTCTCTGATGAAATCAAAATATCAATATAGGCTGAACAGCAATGAAGGTCACGCAACATTTGATCAATAAATTGCTGAAACATTTGTGTCACATTTTTAAAACTAAATGTCATGTGTACATATTCATGCATATCTATAGGTGTAATTACTCCAGTCTTTGGTAAGTCAGCCGAGTTAATTGTTTTAATAATTGTGTACCATATGCTGCTGTAGAAGGTGTATCATTAGATTCAACAAAAGCCACTTCATTACACAGTAACTTTGCTTTCATTTCACATAGACTCTGTATTTCTGATTTGTTTGTGATATAAGTTGATACTCGTACAACATTCAAGGCGCATGTCCTCCTCGGAATACCCTAACGATCCTTCTCTATTTTCGACTCCCCCCCCCGGGGGGGGGAACCAATTTTTGTCTTTTTTCCCCCTTTTTTCAAATGTTGCCATGTTGTTTTGTTCTTTTTTTTGGATGTCAAAGATCTATGCTTGCTTATTCTAGCAGTTTCTTTGATCTCATTTTAGTGATTGTTTTAAATGATCTCATTTTTGAAATTTTACAAATTTCACAATTTCCTTTTTTTTTTTCCTAAAATTTTAGTAAACTTTTCATATTTTTTCTCTTGTTTTACAGATGCATTCTTTTTTAACGAATAATCTCTTGAGACAAAGATTAAATTTATTTCTTGTATAATTAAGAAACTGAATTTTACTTTTTCATACTTAAAATACTTTAGAATTATAAAGATCATTTTTCCTAATTGTGTGAAACATGCCACTCATTACCTTTCAAGAAACCTTTATTTTTCTCTTTAAATTCCCTATAAAATGGGAATTTATATTTTTTTTAAATTTAGGAACTGAAATTAGATAACGTCTTAACTTGGGAGAATATATGTCACATAAAACAAGATGAGAATTTATTTTTCTTAACAAAATTGTAACATTTCTTCCTCTTTTTTTGGGGGGGATTCTGTACCCTCTTAGACTAGGACATTAACTTATTTTTATGAGGTTTAAATTTGCAAAATAAATTTATATTATTACTAAAGTGTAAAATGATGAATGTGTCTACATTGGTGCAGGAAAGTTCGTAGTTACCTCATTAAGGAAATTCCTCGACACTGGTGTGATTACTTGCCCCTCTTCCTCCCATAGTGTCCAGATTTTATGATTTGTGGTTTTTTCCTTTGATGTCACATTAAAGATTTTGTGCATTCTGTCATTTTTACTTATATGGACTGAATTCCAAAACTTTACATAACGACCTCTTTTCTGAATATCAACAATGATATGTTTTTATGTCTCCAAGAAAATTGTATTTGGATGTCTGTCATGCAATGTAAGGAGGACATATCATGCATTTGTAACTGTTTGAAAATAAATTTGAAAAGGTTCTCTCTCTCTTTTTTTTTTTATTTTTATAAAAAGCATTGGTAAAACTTATTAATATTTGTAAAACTTTTTGAAATATGGTAAATTTAAATCTGATGATTAATTTGTAATCACCTTGTATTTATCTTTTTTGAGCATTTTTAAATTAAATTTTATTTATTTTCTATAATATGAAAAAATTAAAGTGAATATGTGTTCTACTTAATGCTGTCAGGATTAAATCCAGCTTTGATAAAACCAGTCGTGAAGGTTAGTGAATAATTTAAGTGATTATTTTGAATTATTTCTGCTATATGAAAATATTTTTTTGTACGAGTTTATATATACTAATGAATGTCAAATTTGCATGATATTTATTTATTTATGTAAATATGTTATGCAGATGGAAGGAATGTTTGAGTTATGATTTTTTTAGTAAAAATATCTGACATTTCAGTGTTGTCATAAGTCGTTGTGGTAGTCTAATGGTCATGGTTGCGGACTTGTGGTCAGTGGTTTTCGTCCAGTTGCGGGTTCGAGCCTTGATGCCACTAAAGACCCACTGTGTAGCCAGGGTTGATGCAAATTAATTATGTTGAGGTTCCAAGAACTCTTGTGGTGTGGTATAGGAGTTATGTACGGGAGGTGCCAGTTCAGGTGTTGTCCTCATCACTTGAACGAAATTTAAAATTGCAATCCCTTGCCAATAGCCCTTGTTTAGCTTTTAGTGTGACATTGATAAAACCAATCAATCAGTTTTGTCATAAAAATATCACATAAATTACTTTGAATTGCCATGACTGTTTACACTTGTAGTAATTATAATAACTCTGTAGGTTTAAAGAAAATCAATTGGAAAAAGGATAGTTTCCTTGAATAAAGATCATAATCTGAATTTTACATTTAATACAAGAAAGCCATTAGTATTTAGTGCTAACGGCTGTTGCGCTGTATTAATTTCTGTATAATTAGTGACTCTTAATCAAGCTAAGTTTTGTCTTTAAAAATAAGCAATTATAACTAATGAAAAAAAATGTTGGAAAAATCTTTACAAATAATACATAATTTTAAGTGCCATGCATTTCCCCCAAAATAATAATTTATGATTGTGTTGATAGAAACTTACACTTACTATTGATGAGTTTTGATTTGATTTTTAAAAATTCTTTTAAGTTAATTTGCAAAGGATATTAGAAATTTTTAATCAGTGTCAGCTCTGTATGAAGTGTGTGGTGTTTTAATACTTAATTCTTTAAAATTTTTGATCACATGGTGATAATTTAGTTTTGACTTTGTTTTTAAGAGTACAGAGCTTTATCTATTTATGTAAACTGAATCTGGATAATTTACTGATTTTTGACCTGTGAAAAATCTTCTAGCTAATCTTGTCTCTAGTCATTGAAATTTGCACAATTAATGATTTCAAATGCAAGCTTTTGCAAAGCTTATGAAAATATTGAAAAGTTTCTGTACATTTTACTCAGTTATAAATAATGCAAAACCACAAATAATGAGAAGTATATATATACACACTCTAATTTCTATTTGTAATTTATTGTTTCTTCTGTATAAAAGCTTTAAAATTATTTGAAAATCAATTGACTTTTTCAATTTGTTTCTGTATAACCTCCCTACTTCATTGCCAATTGCTTACTTGTAGACATTAAGAAAAAGAAATTTTCTAGCTTTCCTAATATTGCAGAAAATATATTACCTGAAATAAATATGCTAGTATTTAATGGTACATTTTTAAAAATTGTAATTGAATAATCATCAAACCTTTATTTAGTAAGTTTTTATTTGCTAATTATATTAAAACAGTAAATGAATGATAAATATTTCTGCAATATCTATTTATATTAGGGTAGTATATAAATTTTTTATTTTTGTTTGTATAATTTCACTACTGTAAAACTATTTTCTTTTTATAGTTAAGAAGGAGAATGTTTTAACAAAAACATTAATAAGGACCATATCTGAAAAACTGCAGGATAATTGGCAAGCCCTGGCATTAAAATTAGGTTTTCAAGATGATGAAATTGAATATTATGAATCAACTCCTGGCGCTAAACAACAAACAGAGCAAATGCTAACTGTCTGGATGGAACGAGATGGATCTTTACCAACATTTACAAGAATTTTGCAAAGTGCAGGTTTATTGAATAATGTACTTTCATTGATATCTGCATAAAATTACATGTGTTTCATATATCAGACTATCATTATGTAAATAATAAAATTCATTATTTGTAAGATTTGTTGATTACTTTTTGGAAATTTGTTACCTTATTGAGAAGAGTACTTTTTGATATATTGATTCTGAGTCACAGAGTGTATAATTAAAAAAGAAAAACTGAATTAGGAACAAAGCATTCTGGGTTAATTATTTTGAACCTTTGTGAGACTACAACACTGCAAATTCTTTTTTATAAGACTAGAATAAAATCCCAGATGCTACTGAAGGAAAAAAAATATAGCTTTTTGGATAAATAAAAATTCTGGAAAACCACATTTGACTTTTTTAAAAAAAAAATTAATGCAGTACACAGAGAAGGATAATAGTCACTCTATTTATGCTGATAATTTGTTCCATCAAAATAGTGCATATATGAAACCATGAGCAGTCATTTAAATTAAGGATTCTGAGGCACCCTAGTGATCTTTTTCTTTCCTATGGGGTTTACTGCCTTTGGTAAGCACGGATGATGCATTCCTGTGATACCCTAACGATCATTTTCTATTTTCGACTCTCCTTGTCAACACATTTTTGTCTTTTTTTCATGTCTAGACTACAGTTAAATCTTGTTTGATGCAGCATAGCCACATCTGGCTCTTACGCCAATAACCTTTACATTCATTCCCTCACTAAAATATAGTTCCTTTTCACATTCTGAGGCAATCAACTCTTAAGGTAGAGAGATTTTAATGAGAGGCTTTTAAAGTTACTAGTAACTGAAAACACATTTTTGATGCAATAATCTGTAATCACCCACTCACTTACTGCATCAGGAAAGATATTTTTGGGAAATCAAACAGCAACACTTCTGGAATCGGATTTAAAATGGGTTAGTCTAATATGACGGAGAGGGGTGAATGCAATCCACACTCGCAGAAATAAATGAAGAGTGCAAGAATAGTAGATAGAGATAAATCATATTAAATTAGAAAATGTAGCTGAAGATATATGGATTCCTTTTTTTTTTTTACATGGTGACAATGGATTTAAATAAAATTGATACGAATAGAAATATAGCAGATAAGTTTAGAAATAGTTTCTTTTGGATTGAAAGAGTAGAAAGGAGCATTAATACTGAATTAAATTATTATTCAGATGAATAAGAGAAAACATAAAAAAGTAGAAAACTGGTAACTTTCATTCCTGAAAATTTCAGATTGTATATTCTGAAAATAAGGCATGAAAGTGCTCCAGGACATTTAAGTGTCACGAAAACGAAAAATCGGATTGCGGGGTATTTTATTAGCTTCAATGTTATAAGAAAATAAGTTTGTGAAAACTTATGATATCCCTGTCTTAACAGGTCAATTGAAAAGTCCCCGGCCTACCATATTAAAACACTTTTTTTTTTTTGGCAAAATTAGTTTCTTTTTCAACATAATTCCCTTCAAGGGTGATACACTGATTATAGCGACCCTCTAACTTTTCGATACCATTTTTGTAGTCGAATCTTTTGCTTCAAAATATTCCTCAGTTTTGGCGATCAGTTCGTTCTTTACGTTCGTTGTACACGTTCAGTTGATGTCTTTGGAGCGGGTTCATCGAGTGCAGTCCACTCGGATGACTGTCGATTGGACTTCGGAGTGAAATGATGGAGCCATGTTTCATCCATTGTCACATATCGTCCCAAAAGCTCGGCTTTATTACGCTTGATCATCTTCAAACACTGCTCCGAATCATCAACTCGTCGTTGTTTTTGGTCAAAAGTGAGCTCGCGCGGCACCCACTTTGCACAGAGCTCTCTCATGCCCAAATATTCGTGAATGATATTATGTACACTTTTAGTTGATATCTTTAGAGTGTCTGCTATTTCATTCAATTTCAATTTATGGTCATTCAAAATCATTTTGTGGATTTTTTTAATGTTTTCGTCGGTAACAACCTCTTTTGGGCGTCCACCGTCTTCGGTGCTCATTTCACCACGTCTAAACTTAGCATACCAATCCTTGATGGTTGATAATCCTGGGGCAGTGTCCAGAAACTCGGCATCAAGCCAGGTTTTTGCTTCAACTGTATTTTTTCCCTTCAAAAAGCAATATTTTATCAACACGCGAAATTCCCTTTTATCCATTTTTTTTCACAATAACAAAAGTTGCTTCACTCTAAATGCTATAATTCACAAACTAATGATCCGACAGCTGTCAAATTTATACACGCATCTTTTGAGGGTTAGGGTTAACTAAAAAACATATGGATTTAATTTTAGTAGCGCCATCTATGTGTCAGGCCGGGGACTTTTCAATTAACCTGTTAGAGCAAGTAAAGCGTACGATCGGAAAAAAGCTCGCTTGCAATTAGCTCCAATTAAACAGTAATGCTCGTCTTTTGACCACACAAATATTGTATTAGTTTAAGTGCAATAATTATTTTTACTAGAAATTTTGCATTATTTTATCCTCTAAAAATTTACTACTTTGGCTTGTTAAGAAAAATTTGAGAATTTCATACATTTGTTATTTCGAATATTTCAAGTTGTAGCGGTAAAAAAGTGATTTTATAAAATTAATTCACAAGAAAGTGTTTTTTTTTCTTTCTAATTTTTTAGTCTTGAAATGCGCCGCGGTAGCCCAGTGGTCATGGTCGCGGACTCAGGGCCGGCGGTTTTCGTCGAGTCTTGATGCCACTAAAGACCCGCCGTGTAGCCGGGCTGATGCACGTTAAATCTGTCGAGGCTCGAAGTCCTCCCGTTGTTGTGGAATTTAGGAGAGGGGGTTGCTGAGGTGTTGTCCTCGGCACTTGACTATGGTTCAAAATTACGAGGTCAGTCTCCAATAGCCTTCGTGTTGCTTCTAAGTGCGACTTCAATAAACGATCTCAGTCACATTGTCTTGAAATGAAGATCAGGAAATGTTAAGAATATATTCAACTAATATTTGAAAACTTGTTAATTATTTCTTGAAAGGAATTTTTAAATGATGTTACTCTAAAATAAATGTTTGGTATCATAATTTTAAGCATCAAGGTAACTTTTCTAATGTGGCAAGATGTAGTCGACCGAATTAAAATTTTAAATCAAATGGATAGAATGATTTTTTTAAAAAAAATAAGGCTTCAGTTATGGACTCGCGTGAAACAACTGGAGTAATCAATGAAATTAATAAAACTAACAATTTAAATGTGATTCTTTCTAAAGCATCGCTTAGAAGGAATACTTAATTGTTCTTACAGCAAAAAAAAAAAAACAGAATGGCGGCCGGAATAGTCAGCTAAAACTCTCATTTAATATGAAAAAAACACAAACACTTAATTTTTCAGTGATGGTACCATGAACAGATTATTGTGCAATAATATACGAGAAAAACACGCGGTACTATTCTCGTATTGGGTTTTTCAGTTTGATAGGGACAGGAAGTACTAAACAAGTGAAGTTCAACAATTCTTACATTGGGAAAAAATTTAGCTATAAAATGTCTTAATGAAACTCCATGCTTAAACCTAAAAAACATTTATGGGAAGAGTTAGGTTAGCCCGTCAGAGGGAGGGAGTTTCTACGTGATTTATGAGACTAGGACCGATGCTGTCTGGTCGAATGACTTTAGAAAATTAACTTGCCTTGTATTCCGGCGAGTGGATTCTTCGATTTATTATAGAAGTTGTTGGATATCTTATAGAAATATAACAAGACTTTGATATACACTCGTTGCAATAAAAATTTGCTCACCAAGAAAGAATTGTTAAGATAAAGCGAAATTTTACATACGTAAGTACAACGTTGATGTAAGTAAGTGATTACAAAATCGAAGCAAAATGATCATTTACTGTAGGAAAAATTACAAAGGAATGAAGGTTTTAGTACCCTGTTGAGCCACCTCTAGCACGAATGCATGATGTGATACAGTTGAGCATTGAGACATTCAAGTCCCGAATTATGATCTGCGACATCTCGTTCCAAAGTTTCTGCAAACACGTCTTTAATTCGACTAAAGTCGTAGGCTGTCCAACTTGCAGTCCTAAATGATCCTAGATATGCTCAATCGGTGACAAATCTGGGGATCGAACAGGCCAGGGAAAGGTGGAAATGTAGCGGAGGCAGTCCTGTGAAGCCCTTGCTGTGTGTGGGCGAGCATTGTTCTGTTGAAAAAGGGCTCCTAGGACCCAAGTCATGAGAGGCAACACATGGGGCTGAAGAATGTCACGAACGTCATATCCTCAGGGCTGTCATGGTGCCGTGGTAGAGGTAACTGGTGCGATGGCACCCTCAACTATTGGTTTATCGCCTGGTCGCCATGTAACAGATCTCTCTCTTGCCCACTGGTCCCAACACCTCCTCACAGTAAAGTTAGAAGGGCATATGTGACGACTACTCACCGAGCTGACCACCAGGTTTCCATCAACCCTATGATTCTTCACCTCTCGAAATATGACAGCTGCTCATATTGTCTCCGATGGCGGTGTAATCACATCTCTAGTTAAAAAGCGTCCCTCTGCAACAGAATAAATACACGCAAACAAGCTATGCTTACCTGTTTCGTAATCCAAGGAGAACAAAGTTCAACACCCTCTGGTGACCTTACGCAATGAGCAATCACGCTGCATTTCTTCTCATTTACGTTTCTGCCTGACACGTACTTTCATTCCAAGTTTCGCAGCAATCCCACTCTTACTTCTTGGTATGCAAATTTTTATAGCAATGAGTGCATTATGGAAAAATATCAATTAATTGTATCACGCATATGAGCTAGAATGAAAACTATGGTATCAGATAAGATAAGCAATTTATAAACTTCATGCCTAAGAGATGTGTAGTAGTTTCGAAAGTAAAATATTTTCCAACAAAATATTGATAATTGAAATATTAATTTACTATATAATATATTTATATGTGAAAAAAAATTTTTTTTGCAAAAGACTTAAACTTTATATATATATTTACATTTTATTCCTTAATTATTAGTAAAATGAAATTTTCGTTTCTACGTTATGATGTAACAAAATTTGAAGCAATAATTATGCGATAGCAAAAATAATTTAACTTGGCGTAAAACTTGCTATAGCAAAAATTAGTTTCGTCAAAATACTGTGAAGTGTGTGGAGTACGGTGAATGAGTGACTGTGGGCTTATGACGCACAGGAACTAAATCTGGCTAAGTTACGCCTAACATTCGTTGAAAATACCACACGGTTTTTTTAAACCGCTTTATTATCAAAAGGTAGATAAAAATACAGTAGTTGATAAAAGGAATGTAACATGATAAAGTTGAAATCTTAAATGGGGTTTAAAATGCTAATTGTATACAAAAACACAAGTAGTGGTGGGATTTTTTCCCTCATGAAACACGTTTAAAACAAACGAATTAAAAAAAATCTATGACAATGTGAAACAATGGACAATCTATTAAAATGAAAACAGTGTTCGGAAATAACAGGAAAGCATTCTGAAGCACTCTCGCCAGACAAAAGATGTTTGTGTATAAGGTGAATATATATCGAATGCGAAGGCAAGTCAACTTGATATCGGTTGCTCACATTGGAATATCACGTCATGCTCCAATTATGTTAATAAAGTGCCTTCAAAGTTGATTATTGATGCATAAGAACTACTTCCAATTAGAATAAATATACACTGCTGGCCATCCCAAATACTATACCATAAAATGAGCATTCAAACCGAATGAAATTTTCAGCATGAGTATACCACGGTGGAATATGCAAATGATTAGCATTTCATCGGATGCATATCATGATTGCCTGTAGTGACACTAACCTGTTTTGAAATACCGGAATTGCTTTTTCGTGCGATCTTTTTGCGTGAGTAGCTTCAGTATGCCTCGAAGAAGAGTACGACAGTCATTCGAGAATTTTTCTGATTTCAATGAGACAGAATTGTAACTTATAGATATTGTGGGTTATCCTTCGGAGAAAAAGATGATTGTGCCAAACATAACCAACAATAGTGATGCGGATCTATAATCGAGGAATGCATAAGGGAACGATTGACCAACTGCATGGATTACACCCCCTCTGTCACTCTATTATACGTCATGACAGGCATTTTGTGAGTACGGCAGTAATGGGTCACCCTGGCACATTAGGAACTATATCACAACAAATATGGTCTGTTGCACAAAAGTTGGTGTCTGTACATATCTTTCGACATCAGTTGCAGCGCAGTGGAATCGCTGCAATTGTCTCGAAACCAGAGGCATTTGCGTCTGAAACAGTGCAAGAATGACAAGAAAGGCAGCAATATAATCGCTTACCAGATTGAACTGCTGCCTTGGTCTACATATTCTCCCATTCTGTCGCCTATCGAACACGTCTGTTCGGTGAAATATACAAACAAATATCTCGGCATAGTCCTAACAGAGAAATTATGCTTCTGTTTGAACACTGCAATGGTCGAATTACAGTCTGGAGATACCATAGAGAGATTAACTGTTACCCTATGCATCATCAAAATGGTACTACACCGGCAATATAATTTGTAGTGGTATTGACCAGCAGTGTTAAGACAAAAATTATGTTACAAGTCACACAAATTACAATCCTTGCAAGCACTGAGGCCTAGTGATAAAGAACATCGATCGAATTTCTGTCTCTACATGCTGGAAGTCATGGAAGTGGATGATTTTTGTATACTACTTGTTTTCAATAAGGTCACTTTCCTTGTGAGTGGAGAGGTGAACCGTATATAGAGTATCGTATACGGTTCACCGTGTGGTATACTTTGAGTGGAGATGTGTGCGTATATAGAGCTCCAAAAATCCTCATACCTGGATTGAACATAACCGAGACTCTCGAAAGTGAGTGTTTTTTGTGCGATGTCCGTATCAAAGATTAATGGATCATGCTTTTTTATGGAGAAAACTGTAACTTGCAGTATCTGTTTGGATATGTTGCAAATCTGACTTTTTCCTAGATAAAAGAAGATCTTTCAAACTTCGTTTTCCAATAAGATGGCGCACCAATCCGTTGGTCAACAGCAGCATTTCGTCGTTTTCTAAATACATAACTATTTCACAGTTGAATTGGTTGCAGTGGTCCAGATGGCTTGAAGCTGCACAGCTGGTCACCTAGGTCACTTGATGCGACACCTTGCGATTTTTTTTCTTTGGGGATTTGTAAAAGATGTATTGTAAGTGTACCCACACCACCATTATCCACAAATTTATTTGAACTTAAACAATGGACTTCTGCTGCTGTACAATCAATTACCTTACAACGTATTTGACAGGAATTTACATACGTGTAACTACTGGAAGTTATATCGAACACTTGTGAAAAAAAACTTTCATATTTGTATTCATGTATTACTTACCATTCTGTGTAGGTTATTAACGAAAATATAGCACTTTGTAATAGGAGGACTCATTTTGAATAACCCGTATTATATATATATAAACAGTATTGTAACTCCGAGATGTAATCGTTACAAGTATGACTGAATTAATTTAAAGATTGAATAACATATTAAATTACACTTAATTAATATTCGAACAATTTATTTATTTTAATTTAAACGATAGTCGCAAAATAGGCTTGAATACATTGATGTATGGGAAGTCAAAAATTTTTATTATTTCTGACCAAAATGTTTTTATTTTCATTGTGTAAATGTTATTGGGGAAGAAATATAAACGCATGAAAGTTTTTTTTTTTTTTTTTTTTTTTGTATAAAGATTTTACAAATTTCAGTAAGCCATGGTTTAATTTTGAGAGTATTTTTAAATCCATTTTTTCTCTGAATATTGACAGAAAGTAATTCGGAGAATCAGGTTAGTAGGATAACTTTATCAGTAAAAGGATGTATCTGGTTTACAAAAGGTTGAATCTGGAATTCGAAATTTGAGTAGCAAACTGATTGTATTAAGTGCTTTTTTTCAAAGTGGGTGGCAAAAGGGTCATAAGAGAGCGTATCGAAGGTGATACGCGACTGAGATTTTAATTCATGATTACTACAGAAGAATAAAAATCGGGTCCTCAACGAAACTACAGAAAATATTTTATACGAAAAATAACAATTTGTTAATCCTGAATTTTGGACATGGAACAGAATTTTCTTTTACCTCCTTACTCCAAAAAGTTGTCTTGGATTAATGCTCATTTTACCAATGAGGGCATTCAAATTTGCACAATAAAGAATATCATTATGAATTCTTTCTCATTAAAATGAGAGCAGATGTTAGTTGAGTAAAAGTCTCGTTTCCCTCTAGCTAAGACAACCGAAGAAAAAGAAAGGCTTTCGGTTGAATATTTTTAAATTTTTGTAATAATTTTAATACATTGCATAATGATATGAGAAAGATTTAACTTTATTTTTAAGCTCCTAATTGGGTAATAAATTCCTTTTTAGATCTAGATTATGTAGTGGTGTAAAGTCGCATGTGTGAGTGAAATGCATTTGGGGCATTTGAATGAAGATATTATCCTTTCGGTTGATTAAAACCATTTTATTTTTGGGTTCTCAGCACACGGATACACCACAGTAATACTTATTAGAAATACAAAGATATTTTCACACACAACACGGATACACACGCACAACAACAAGGGGAAGAGAAGTCTTTCTTAACGTCAACACAGGTGGCGTTAGCAGTCTCGTTAAACTTATAGTCATGGGGACTGTTACAATGGAACTTTTGATCGGATATGGATCTATTGAATAAAAAAAATAATCGAAATTCAAACTCTTACCAAGAATTTTGAATGCTGAAAAAAATAACCCAAAGATATCTTCTTTTCTGTAAAATAACAAAGAAAATAATTATCGCTTTTATAACTTCCTATTTAGGAAAGTGTGATTGAAGTGCTATACGTCAGCCTTTAAGACAACGAAATTGTTTGGATATATGAAACGCATCGATTTACGACGGCAATTTATTCATATT
Source organism: Nephila pilipes (assembly GCA_019974015.1). NCBI lineage: Eukaryota > Metazoa > Arthropoda > Arachnida > Araneae > Nephilidae > Nephila > Nephila pilipes. Next base: position 835,036 of record BMAW01040185.1, read on the forward strand.
CAACTAAATTTTAATACCTCAATATCACATAGCATACTTCTCATTGATTTATACTAAATAATGCATTTTTAATTCTTATTCTATTAGTATTTAACAAATTAATAATTAGTTATATTTTTAAAAACTTGCGATAAATATAATATATTAATAAATATATACTGCTTAATTTTCATATTTCCTATTCACATTTGCATAACATTAAGGGAATGAAGTGTTAGTAAATTGTATAAACTCTGTAGATGACTTCATAAAATACGTTTGAAAAACACTGACATATCAAACAAGATAATTTCCTTTTTAGGCGGGGAATCTGCAATTTCCCCAGCCATAAGAAACGGCCTGAATGAATTCTTACTTCACTCACACAATTTTTTTTATTAACACATTTTTTTTCTTCTCTTTCTTCTTAATTTAAATTTGAATGTTATCTAAAAAAAAGTTTATGTTACAAATAACTTTTTTTTCGCAATTATATTTTTATCACATATTACTTCATTCCATTTATCTCATACTTTAAGAATTGCGATTAATTTTATTTTATTAACCTCGCAGAAGCGAGATGAGGATTATTGATGACGGATCTCGTGATGTTGAACCTCAATTAAGTGACGAGGACGACACCTGAGTAGGCATCCCGTTTTTCGAACCATGCAAACAGACAGATTTTATTGCATCAGCCTCGTTACGGAACAGTGGCATCAGGATTCGATGGAAACAGCATCGGCCAAGAGATCTCGACTAGGCCCATGACAACCGCTATTATGATTTAGGTAAAGATGATTCAGAAGTATGGAATAGGTAATTTCACATCATCAAAAGGTTGAGACATTCTTTAGAATTAGGGTACTTTCTTAACGTGTGAGCACAATTTTACGAAATGATGGCTTATTTCATTTTGTTAAAACCAGTTTCTCGAAAAAATGGCATCTGTAATGAGAAAATTCCTTTTAAGGAATTTTATTTAATTATATTTAATAATGCTAATGTACATAGTAGTGTACCCAGAGAGGTGCAAAGAGACACATGCATCCCGCACGACTTTTTCGAAACTGAAATATTTCAGGATAATTCTTTTATAATGCTATTATAGACATTCTAAACCTTTCACATAAAAAGTCTTATTCCAACAGGTTCATCCGAATCTTATTGTTATTCTAAAATAACAATTTTTTAATAAGTTTTTGGATGATGTAACTTTACATCTTAAAGAAAGATTCATAAAACACTAATCAGTTATGAATAATTATTTTAATCATACCAAAGAATGATCTTCCATCTGCAGATGAAAATAAATTAAAACTACAAAAAGTAACATTCATCAGGTTTATCGGATTGTAGTACTAGTGTTGTGACAGAAGATTATCAGAATGTGTAGGAAAAAAAAAATTACTGGTACATCGGACCAGATTAACTGTTACAGAAGATTTACGAGTTTAATGCAGATATTTTCCCATATATCCATAAGCTTTTGAAAATTTTAGTCTCTCTCACACTTTACCTGTTGCAACACGTACTGTAACATACATGCTGGAAGATCATATTCAGCTATGAAATATCATATATAAATAAATATATAAGTGAAGAAAAATTCTTAAATATTTTGCTAAAATAAAAACGGATAACAAATACAAGCTTTGAAAGAATTTGCGGCTCAACAAAGTCGGACACAATGTCATTGCATTTAATCGCCTAAACTAAATAGTTAAAAAAAAGTATAATTTTTCTTATATATATATAGAAAAAAATGAATTTTTTACGAACTTTTTTCCGCAAAGAAATAAAATTTCAGTTGAAAAAAAAAGGTGGGAAAAAAAAAAAAAAGAACTCGGACAGGTGGCAATGTTGTCTTTTTATCGGCAATTCAAAGTGAGATTTTCCACCTTGGCATTATTTGTCCATTTAAAATTTTGCATTTCAATCTAGATTTTCATTCATTGTTGTGAGTTTAGTAAAATTAGAAGTTTCAAATGGGAAGGCAAAGAGAACAGACGTCAATAGAGGTAAGAAAACTCGTTTTAAGGTATCATAAAAAAGGAAAATCGATTCGAAAAATCAGTAGAGTTGTAAACATATCTCATTCTACAGTTTTTGATATAATTAAACGCTTAAAAATCTTAAAATCAATTGAAAACAAGCACAAATCTGGAAGACTAAAGCGTTTTCGAACAAAGAGGAACGATAGATTGTAAGACATTGCGTTTTAAATCCTAAATTTAAGTGTTCCTAAGCTAACCAATGAAGTGTAACAATATCTTCATAAATAATAAGACTAATTATACGTAGAAAAAATTTACATGGAAGAGTGGGACGTATAAAAGTCATTTATAAATAAATGCAACAGGTTGAAAAGAATAAAGCTCAAAAAAACATATAAATACTTTTCATTTTGGAAAACGGTTTTATTTGCTGATTGAAAATCAAATGAAGAACCTCAAGAGTAAAATTCAAGAGCTATTTGTAAGGCATGGTGGTGGCTCTGTCATGGTTTGGGGCTGCATGCCTGCCAGAGGTCCAGGAAAACTTCCCTTAATTGATGGCATAATGGACCACACAAAGTATTTAACCATTATAAAAGAATGTTTGCTACAAAGCATTGAGCAATTGGAGATTAAGGAGGTTTTCATTTATTATCAAGACTATGATCCATAACATACAGCAAATACTCTGAGCTTATGGCTTTTGTATAAATGCCCATATGTGGTAGAAACATCTCCACAATCGCCTGACCTTAAAGTGATTGAATAAAATTTTATTTATAACAAACAATTTTTAAATGTGTCCTATTCCAGATAAATTAGTTTTACAGCCCTCTCATGATTAAAATGTTTTCAACTCCTAGTATTACATATTAATTATTTAATTTGGCTGGCTATAAATTTTGGTTTCTTAAATTTTGGTATGTGATTCAAGAATAAATTATTTTTTTAATCAATAACACTGTTTTGCTATATGTTTACAAAACACCCTCTTTTACATTTTGGTAACATTATACTTACTGGATTAATAATTTTTTATAAATATATATTCTTATTTTGTTATTAGTTCCTGAATAATACATTAACTTCTTTGGAATTAAATAATGAATGAGAAACGAAATAAAAAAATAAATTTATTTGAATGAATTCATATTTTATTATACAAATGATATTTCATGACTATTAATTACATATGCTCTGCTACCAATTTCGTTGAATGTATGTATGAATTATGTATCTTCAACTTCTTCTTCATCACTAAAATATTCGCTTTTCTTATATATTTTCTTTTTTGATAATGTTGAGCTGCTACAAGCACCGTATTCACCAGTAGCTACTTTTAATCTATATTCCTCCTCTTCCATTTTCTCTTGCTGAAAATTTTTGGAATTTTATTCATTAAATTTGGAAAAGAATATTAACGAGTTGATACATAAAGAGCTTTCAATTATTAATGACTTTTTATTTGCTCATAATATGAAAGCATGTTAAGTACAATTCTGATTTTTCAAAAAATTAGTAAAGATACTTGTAACACAATGCAAATGCTAGATATAAAAATTAAGACATTTTTTATAATTGCCCCCAATTGAATTATTTCATCACTTAGATTTATATATCATCAAACACATTAACTACAAATAAATACATATTAATACAGTAACATTCAATAATGTTGCAGATGTTATATTTATGTAAATCAATGAATTTATTATTAGTAAAAAAACCCCTGATTTCTTATAAAATGAAAAAAAAAAGGGGGAGGAGGACATAAATTATTTGAAAACAATTGCAAGATTCTTGTTTATTACTTTGTTGGATGAATTTAGTTTAATATTTTGAGAATGAATTATAGTTGTTTATCTTTCTAAATGAAAATTTACAGACGTAAAATGACTAAATATTCTCTTCCAGAAAATATTGTATTAGTTAAAGAGACAAAAGTTTTGAAAATTAAATATTCAACTTCTTTTTCAATAGTATTTTGCATAAATTAAAGAATCAAATAATGTAGAATACAATTGTGAAGATATATAAAGAGCTGATTAATTATTGTCTGAATCACTAATATTATTTAAGTCTTGCAAAAAATATTTTTTTAATTTATTTTTTACTAAAAAGCAATTGTTAATCAACTTTGTTTCTTAATAAAATTAATGGAAAATCTCTTAGGAATTAAAAAAAAAAAAAAATACTTAATTGTACATTTGGATTTGGTAACAATTTAATACATAAATTTTGAAACACAATCATTAAAACAACCATGAAGTTACAATGGAATGTTAACCATCAGTATTCAAAAGCATAGTTTTTTTAAAAGAAAATTTAGTAATCAATTAGATTATTTTTATTATCAAAACGTTTCATAAAATTCTACAATAATGTTTTACCTGAAATTTAATAGCAGCACTTAAACTTTCAAGATCTGGTTCTTCTTGCTCTTCTTGAGATTCTTCATCACTATCACTATAAGTAGACAATGAGATCACAAATCGATATAATAAAAATATGGTCATTAGTTTTTTAATAATGCTGCACTAGAGCAAAACAATAGGCTGTGAGAGAGATGGTGACATATCCTATAATTTCAAATAGCAGTTAGATAAAGAAAAACTTCTAAGCTGGTAACTCATCTAATTTTATAAGATTTTTAGGTCCAGTTTGTACAAGTATCCATTACATCACATGACAGACTTTGGTGGACCAGGACTTGAGGAAAGATTTCAATGCAGGAAATTTGTGACCATACATCACCAAGTTGTAGTAGCTTAATTCTTACATTGATTTCAGATCACAATTTTACAGTGAATTGTTTTCCTACATTTTTTTTTAAAAATATTCTTTACACAGAATTTTTTAAAAAAATTAAATGAATTGCATTTAACAATTATTATAGCCTGAAATCAATTAAACAATTTTAATTAATTTTCTAAACGAAAATGGATAAGTCTCAGACCAACTTTAAATAAAAGGAGAAAAAACATGTGTGTTAAAATACAGCTAAATGATATTTATATAGACATAATGTTTTTTTATATTTACTACATAGTACATGAAAAATGGCTATTTCTAGTTCATAGATTGGCTTAAGTACATTATGATCTGTTTTCAATAATGAACCATTATAAAATTTTGATACTTTAGACCCATTGTTCAAAATTAGTCGACATTAATTTCTTCAGAATTTCTACATAAAAATTTCCCATAATGATATTTTAGTCACCTTGAGTGAATAATATTACAGGAAACATTACAATTATGAAAGAGATATTTCTCAATAGGTAAGTCTCAATAGATAAAGAAGTTTTTTGTTAAAAATTGGGCAATAGAATTGATATATTGAATGAGGCAAAGTTCACAAGTTCTGTTAATTTCTTTGCAACCTTTAAACACGTGGAAAGATATAAATTCAAATTTCAAGTAAAAATTAAGAGTCTCTTTAAGAAAACAGCCTTATCTTTTGAAAAATCCTGGACAAAATATGAAACATTAATTATATTGCAACAATTGTTTTATATTCAGTAAAGAAAGATATAAAACATTAACTCTTTTTTTTTTTTTTATGTAATATGTTTCACAAATGATCATACACTTTTCTTTTTCCAAGCCATAAAATGCTTAAATAGAATTTAATAAGCTATGAAAAGATTAATGAAAAACACGTATTTTTTATTTTAAGATGTATTAAAATAATTTGTTTTAAATACAAACAGGAGGGATACAGATAAAAGAAGGGGGAGGGGACAGAACAACATAAAAAAAATTCTGTGAGCAAAATAAAAATATCCATGGTTTGTTATCAAATTAACTCAAGTTACATAATTTTCCCACTTTCATTACATAAACTTAGTTTTTATAATTAGTATCGCAAAAATGATTATTTTAATCATTTATTATTATACTTACTGATATTCCTCATCCTCTTCATTATGATATTTTCTCTTTTTCTTTTCTTTTTTTTCTACTTTTCTATCTCCCAACATGTTCTTTGGGCAGCAGTAGCTTAAGTGACCAGCTTCCTGATAGAAAAATCAAAGAAAATTTCTAAGTTGACACAAGGCAATTATATTAAGTAAATTTTATTTGCACAGTAACAATTTTTTTAAAAAAATTATATATCTTTCACAGAAACAAATTTACAAAGTACAGCATTTAAGTAGGTGAATACATTGTGTTTCCCTGAAAATAAGATCTAATAAAAAATTCACACCAAGAGATGTTTGCAATATAAGCCCTCTAAGTTCGATCTGCAAGTTAAGATCATCGGCCATACTTATTGCCAATACAAATATGAATAATTTCTTTAATTGCCCACAGTCAAATCAGCCAAGTTTTCTGGATTTGTGCAAACTGAAAGAACAAGAAACTGGAGATGCTACTACTTTTGATATTGCAATAAATAAGTTTATTTGTTCATTTTAAAGACCACTAGCACACATAAATCAATGACTGCATTGAAAATAGAATGGAGATAAATCAGCACAGAAACATTGTGAAGCCTAAGCTACAAAAAACCCTAACTTGGAAGATGAAATCATGGGATAAAAGAATGGATAGCTATGTTGCCAATACTCTGTGAATATCTACATGGACAGGAAGATCTCATTTGAAGAGAGTTCTGTTGTTTGCATGAGACATCAGTGTCAACGGTTTACTAGAAACGGAGTTGTAAAAATTTCAGGTAGGAATTTGAGATTTGGAGATTTATGACCATGTTCCAGAAGAAGAAAAGATTGTATTAGAATACAAGTTAATTATTTTGCATGAAAAACAAGATATCAACTGAAAATTAACCCTAATGCATCTTTTGCAGTAAAAAAGAATTTTAGACAAGGTCTGATTTTCCGAAAAACACAGAACAAATAAAACCCTCTAATAATATATAAATACATATTCAGTTTAATATTTTATCTTTGGAGTTGAAATAAACAATATTCTTAAAGTTTTAAGCTAAATTTGTTTTCAACAAAATAAAGTAACTGATTTGTGAAATATAATTTTTTGTTGGGGGGGGGGGGACATATAAATTTCTTTGTCCAGAAAAAAAAAATATATCAAGCAATTTCAAAATCCTCAATTTCATTCAAAAAGTTTGCTTTTATGTTATCTAGGTTCTGTACAGGCCAAAATTAATTATCCCACTTCTTTTAGGAAAAAGCAGTATTAAACACATTATGAAGTAAGGGAAGGAATCTGATTGAGTTCGAAAAAAATGTGGTTAGTGCTGTAAATTTGTCATACTGTTGGCTAGATCAGATGATCTAATATATCAAAATATACTTTACAGGTCAAAGTTTTATGCAAAATGACAAATATACCAAAAAAGCTCCAACCTCTAAAAACAAGCCCTTACCTTTAATAAGCCTTCACCTAGTATTATTTTTGAGACCAAGTAATTAAAAAAGAGGGTATATATCTGCCAAGTTGCATAAATCCAATTTCATCCAATTGATTAAAAGAATTAAAAGTATGACAAATTACTTTGAAAACTTGCTTCCTATTACCTACTGAAAGAAACAATATGAAAGATTCACTCTATTTGGTACGACTATTTTCCCAGGAGTATTGAAAGGCTTATATGACTTATGTTTTTCTATGATGATCTGTAATATGCAACCCTCAAGGGACATTTATGCTTTCTTCCACAAACATCAAAGGCCAGCTTAATGGAAACAGTAGAAGAACCTTTTTCACAATGGATGTCTGAACTACTTTACAAATCATTTACTACACTTGAGTTAAATTAGGTTCTTTATATCTTTTCAATATATCACAATTTTTTAAAAATATCTACCTTAAATACAGTTAGCTTTATCAAAACATTATTGATAATCTATAATAACACCACACTAGAATTGCTTATATCTAAGCAACATACCAACTAAATTTTTACTAATAACTTGTCACATAAAGGACTTTATTCATAAATACATATCTCCCAAATATATGTAAACATATCTAATAAAATTAACACATTTTATTAAATGAAACACATATTAAATATGCATCATCTTAAAGTAATCCAAGTTTGCAATTGTTCCTGAATACTCTTAACAACATAGTGTGTATAATTATAAATATTAGAAAAGAAAGAAATAAAAATTTGGATTTTTTTTTTTCATGTTTAGTGGAAAAAAAAAAAAACTTTTTGAAAAATTCATCAGTTTAAAAACAAAAACCTTATGTATTGACAAAAATCTAAACAGGACAATGGTTAAGCAAGTATAAAGTAATGAATAGGTTTAAAGGATCAATTCATCAATGTTTCAAATATCAGGCATAACTCAGTTGTAGAAAAGATCATACATACATTTCAATATTTAAGAATAATTTTGGACATAGCTACATTTGGGTGTAACATATAATACAAACCAAAGGAAGTCAGTAAAATTAAAATTACAAAAAATTTAAGATTTTATAATGAAAAGAACTTCATTTACGTAAGGAGAAAAATGTAAACACATGTAGATGCAAAAGAAAATGAGAATAAGCAAAATGAATCTTTACTCCTAATGATGTTTAAAATAAGAATTAAAGAGAGATGTAAATACTAATTAATACAAAATCTTCATCAATATTTAGGAATAAAATATAATATATATCATATTACAGATAATTGCTCAAAATACATGAAAAAAATTAGTTTGATTATTTTAAATTATTTATTCCATAAACACCAAGACATTTAGAAACATCTTTTCTAAACAGATCACTTATTAAAACATCAACAGCTTATACTTATCGAGATTTATCAATCAATATATATATATATAAATTCAACTTCCATATGTTTGTGGCAGGAAAACTCAAAAAGTAGTCGATGGATTGACTTGAAATTTTTACAAGATGTTGCATTTTTATATAAGCATGTTTTTATATACTTATTCCAAAATTCCCAATAAAAACAATATTCTTTTGATAGTTGGGAGTTTGACTCATCACTGTCCAGCTCCTTTCAATATTTTATTTTTTTGCCTTCTGTTGTGAAACTTTTTCTTACTATGATGCAAATAATAAAAATAAACATCATTGTGGAAAAAAATGTAACTGTGATCAGTTAATTGATGAGCATATTTCATTAAAAGTTAGAATTGATTTGATTTTATCTGATGAGTTTATTATCCGTTTTTAAAAAAATAAATATGAGTTGATTTCATACTGAATACTGTATTTAATTACTTTGTTTTGGGTTAAACTGAAGTATTCGGTACCCTTTGATGACTAGTGATTTTTGGGTGCAATAACAATTTCAATCAGGCGAATCAGTATTTGATGACTCTGATAGTTTTTGTTTTGAAAAACTTTTATACAGTCACATGCTTAATTTCTTGTTATTCATTAAAAGCAGCAGATGATTTTTGAAAAACAGCAGGAGAAATATTTTTTGTTATACAGTTCTTTCTTACTTTTTGACCCTTCCCCCCCAAATAATTTATTGTTGAACATTTTTCAGGGATATTTTAATTATTCTTTTAAGTATGCCTGAAAAGTGTGAGTTACATTTTTAAAAAATGATAAGGAGAGGAAGGGTGAAATAATGTTTTACACTGAGATGCACAGATAAAGATTTAATTTAAAAAAAATTTAATGTTCAAATTGCAAAATGAATGAATGAATTTATCCTCCTTTGTGGAAACTATTCTCAAAAAAGTAGGTCTTTTATTTTGTATAAATCTTGCGGCATAACAACACTATATATGTTTAAATTACTTTAATATAAATTTTAATTACTTATTTTATTCTTTATATTCTATATAATACAAATTAATTTATTAAATTCATTTTAAGATTTTAATAAGGTGACAAATCCGCATGTTAATTAAAATACAATGAGACAATGATATTAGTTTTCCAAAATAGTAAAACTGTGATAATTAATAAGAAATACAATGAAGAAATTTAACTTACACCACATTCATAGCATCGAGATTTATCTTTATAATATTTACGCTTTATAAATTCTGTTGTTCTTCCATTATCTTTAGCAATGCTGCATTTTATTGTTCTTCCAAATAATTCCCGTTGATTCATAGCTCTTACACATTTTTGAGCACTTTCTTTGTCAATAAATAAGACAAATGCTACACCTTTACTCCTATGTGTATCTCTATCTTTCACATTGGTAACCCTAAAACAAATACAGATAATTCATAAAACACTTTGAATAGTATATATATATATATATATATATATATATATACACACACACACATATATTTATGAAAAGTTTGTGTCACATTGTGTTCATTTACACATTAACCACTGATTTTAGAGAATGATTTAAATAGTAAAATTTTTTAAATCATTTTTTTTTGCAAGCTTTATTTTTTGTAGAGTAAAATCAAGCATTCTTAACACAGCAGGCCCTTTAAAAAAATTCATAGTGAGTTCAGCATAATGTGTATAAGAAACTTTTTCATTAAAGCCACTTGGTGTTGTTTGTTATTTTGGCATGTTATTTAAGTACTGAATGGCATTAGATTAATTTGACATCTTTCTCTTGGCCACAATAGTTGATAATTAAAGAAAGGAAAAAGTTTATTTATGAAAAGAGAGAGGGAAAAATACAGACTGTGTTCCCCCTCCCACAGTTAGCTTGGAAAGGATTGCAAGGTGAAATTAAAGAGATTATCTCCTAGTTTCTACTCCTAGTAATTTCAAGTATATTTTTAAGATGGTAATAAAAAAAGAAGTTGGGGATAAAAGCCTTTGTGGCTTCACATTCCTCATAACTTAATCAATCAGAAAGGGAGTTAAAAATGAAACTAATATTATTATTTTGACTTGCAAGATACGGACATTTGTAGTATATTCATCCATTCAGTGAATGCCATATTCATCTATTTTTAATAAAACTACCCTCCTTAACTTCCAGGCAATCAGAACACAGACACTGGGTCCCTCGCAGAAACCCATACACTGACACACCCACTTCACCCCGTCCGGAACCAAACTAGAGCTGCTGCCTCCTGATTGGATGAACACACTTCACCTTGTACTCCCCTACCCCTCTCATGTAACTTCTAAATTTCTCTGCACATAATAGTTCAATTCTTATGTAAATTTTAATTTCATTTTACTTATTTTAATTTTCCTCTTAATTCATCAACTTTAGTCATTAAATTTAATAGTAATCTCAATAATTCTTAATTGCATTGGACACTTGAAGTAATCAAGTTTAAAAATATCAAACCGGAGATTAAAGCCCAACAGGGCTAGGCACTCCATAAATGTAACCATAACGTACTCTTTATTTTATTGAATCAATGAGAGGTCATATGCATTCCAAAATAATTACCTTTTTTATATTTCTTTTAATCTTACTTTTTTTTTTTGCAAAAGGTTTTTTCAGAGATGAAATTAACAGAAACAAACTTTACCAACACAACTTGAAACAAAAAAACCAATATGAAGCCAAGGGTACAAGTTTTATTGATGCAAAGGTCATATAAAGTCAGGCTGTACTAAAGAAACAACAGTTTTTGAAAAATGTACAGCTGCGATTTCGACTACTCTGCAAATGTCAGAAAGGAAGACAGCAAAGGAATGTAATAAGAAGGAGGGTAAATAAAAAGAAAACAATTACTAGAGGCATCTCAGAGTTATAAAATGTTTACCTAAGGAAGGTAAGGCTGGAATGATGCTGGAGGATCTTCGGCTAATATTAGCTAAATCCACAAATATGGTGTCAAAATGTATACATATAATACTCTGGCCCAAAGTAATGTATTTTTAATTTTTTCTACAAAAATTTAGAAACGTAAAGAAAACCTGCGATGGAATTTAATTTATTAAATCTTCCTGCGGGCATATTTTTACCATTTTATGACTGTAACAAATATATCGATGATTGAAAAAAGAAAATATGAAATCATCATACAAAGTAAATGGAGAATTTTGGAGATTCCAAACAAATTGCAAATATTATCTAGAAATATAATATAACTCAGAAGACTATAGTAAACAAATGCTAAAACTAAAGCATCATTGCCAAAGAGAAGTAAGTGAATATGGGTTTCTGGTCCAAGAACCAATTCTGGCTATGCTGAGCCAAACATTAGTTGATAATTCCTCAAGACTTTTTTTTTTTTTTTTTTAAAAAAAAAACAAATTAAAAAAGTATTGAAAATAATCAAATTAAGAAAAATAATACAAAAGGATTAAAATTTTAAGGATTATTTAAAAATCTAATTTTAAATAAAATGCTCACAAATCATGGAGAAAAATTTCCACTTAATCAGATAAGTTTAAAACAAATGAATTAAAAAAAAATGTGATGATGATGAAACACAGGAATGTGATGAATAGTGTGATGCCAGAGAAAAATGACCAAAAAATAATGATGAAAAATGGCTAAAAAATTATTTACAGTCAAATGTGAAGAAAATTCCTTTAATTTACGAGTGCTCAAAACTGTATATGCAGTTAAAAACAGTTTTTAAAGAGTGATGAGAAAATTAAATAGATTTCTCAATATTATAAAAAAAAATATTAACTTAAATTAATATTTTATTTACCCAATGTAAATTTAAAATTTTACTCTGAACAGGACAAATAATTCAAAATTAACACAAACGGTAAGTAAATAAATTAATGAGAGTTAATTTATATTTTAACTACAAACATCACGACTATGTTGGATATATCGTAAAGATCACTCAGAGATTTCAAAGAATTTTTAGATTCTTGATGAAGATAGCATTTCTTCATACTGATTGATTAATCCTGAATTTTCAAAATTTGTTTCAGTATAATATAAAATTATTGTGAGTGTATGATTAAAGTGCAAAAAAAAAAGAAAAAAGCCAGATGTGGTTATGCTGTTCCAAACAAGATGTAACTGTGGTTTAGATCTTCGGAATATATATATATATATAAATTAGTAAACAAGTAGATGGTAAAAAAAAAAGAAAAAGAGAAGTATTATTCTGGTAATATGCGGGCAAATTACCCATGTTTATCAAAGACTATAAATCCCATGAGAAAGATAAAAATCTTTAGGATGCTTCATGGTCAAGATACTCATACTTTCGAAAAGATAAACCTCTGTAGGAATATGGGATTATTGACATGTTTGAAAATATCATTGAAGAAAAGCCCAGATTCAATAAAATACTGGAATAAATGGTATGCTAAATTGTATCGAACACAAAAACAAGCAAAACTTCAGGCATATACAATAAAATACTCAAATAATGAAATAGCTAGGCCACATTTACTACAATACAAAACATTCTAATTCAGATAAAGTATTTATGTCTAGCTTGTACTAAGTAAACATATAACATAAGAAATAAACATTTTTTGAAAATGAACAACCAGAATAAGTTTATATGTATAGAAATAAAGGGTTAATTAATTCTTCAATATATTTAAATATTAAATGGATAAATGCTTTGGAATTTAAATGCTCATTTGAGTTAAATATATATATTATATACAGTTGGTAAAATAATTATTTATGAAATCTAATATTTTTTTTAAAAACAGATATTTTGACAAAATAGTTTAGATACAATATACTTATTGCACATTTAAGACTTCACACCAAAATATTTTGATGAAGTTAAATAATGAGTTTCAGAAAAGTTTAGAAGTTTCTTGCATAAGAAGTATTTGTACATTTCCTCAGCATGGTATGCAATGCTTTTATAGTTTTAATGGTTGAAAGGATTATTAACATAGTGGTCATGAATAATTGTTAACTTCAGACATTTTATCTACATTGTTCTGAAAGTAACTGAGAATGGTACCAAAAACTAGAGAGGTATCTCTAAACATGAAAAATTGCTTCATTCAGTTCTACACAAATGGAAAATTATACCAAGAAATATTTTTTCAAATATACACACTTATTAAGCGTTCAAATACAGTTTTGAACATATTTTTGTACATTTGTCTGTTAATATGCAAAAAATTATTTTTATTTTGCTGTGATGTTATTACAATACATAAAATTAATGTTTTTTTGGTTGTTTCCTTTAATCTTCCATTTGATTTTATTGTAATTGAAGAAAATGAAAAGTACGAATAAAAATAATGACAACTGTATATACATTAAATTACTCACTTCACAACTCTTCCATATTTTTCCAGTATTTTGTGCAAGTCATTATTAGTTAAAGTAAATGGCAAGTTTGCAATATAGACTGTACTTTTACTGGGACAAAATCCTCCACTCATAATGCTAAAATGCTCTAAGCAAATTAATCATCAAATATATATCTTTATATTAAGGTCATGCTAAAACATTCCATCTAGTATTTAACAAAACTGATCGACAAACTTATATTCGAAGTTGATATTTATTCCAGATTATAATTGCTTTCAATAATATTTTAAATAAATGTATAAAAGGAATTATGATCTGGGTATTGAACTTCATCAAATTGATTGGTTTTTGTGGTCTATAACTCTTTTTAAAAGATGTTTGTCATACAAGATTTACTCAATGTTTACATACATAATGCGTACCGTTACAATTAAAGTTAAAGTTGTATCAATGAATTTGATGTTTTTTATTGAAAATTGCATTTATGACAAATTATATTATACAAATATCAGATCTGTTAGCTTGAAATATAGACAATAATTTGTGGTAATATCAAATTTTTTTGAAAATAAAATTTTTCTCTTTAGTCATAAACCTTCTAATAAATAACTATGAAGAGTTTTTTCTATCGAAACAGTCAAGTACGGCTCCGGTTCATCGGAAATTTTCATTTCGTAAAAGTAGTGGTAACCCTTTGTAATTTTTATTACTGTTCTAAATTTATATTTTATTATCTATTTGAATGTAATTAGGAGGAGTCCTTACTTGGAGGGGCTGAAGGTTTTTTTCGAAACGTGCCAAAATCGCCAAGACTCCCCGTAGATAATCCATCAGAAAATGCAAAATAATAATAAAAAATAATTCAGAATTATTTCTCAACATTCTGAAATATTTTCAAACATTTTAGAATGTTTAAACACCTAAAAACCCATAAATGCATCTGTAAAATACAGGTTAAAATATTTTTAAGAATTGGAGAAAAAACGTAATTCCACAGAAATTTCAAAGTCGAAGTAGCCTAGTGGTTATGGTTGCAGCTGTCGTATAGTGGACTCAAAGCTACTAAAGCTTCTCCGTGTAGCGGGGGTGATGCATGTTTAATCTGTTGAGGTCCGAAGACTTTTCTCTGATGTGGTGGGGAAGTAAGGAGAAAGGGTATCAGCTCAGGTGCTGTTTAGTTTTTATTAACGTCGCTCTAGAAGCAACACGAGGGCTATTGGCGATGGACCTCGTAATTTTGAACCATGGTCAAGTGACGAGGACGACACCTCAGCTGGCACCCCTCTCCTAACATCCACACCACGCCAACGGGAGGATTTTGGGCACCGAACAGATTTAACGTGCATCAGCCCCTGCTACACGGCGGGTCTTTGGTGGCCAAGGATCGAACCCGCGACTGGACGAAAACTGCCAGCCCCTAGTCCAAGACCTTGGCCACTAGGCTACCGAGGCCCCTAAGGTGTTGTTTTTGACACTTGGCCGAAATTCAAAAATTTGAGGTCCTCAACCAATAACCCTCGCGATATTTTTCAGTGCCACATTAATAAAAGAATCAAACAATAAATATATAGAAATTTCACTTCCTTTTTTTTGTGCGTGTGTGTGCTCTTTTGGATGTATTTTTTCATTGAAATAGATAAAATAGTAAAGATTTGAGGGCGATTATAGATTGTACTCTTCCGTTTCTTTGGTGATTCCACTTTTCACAGGCTGCTTGGTCTTTGGTAAATGATTCAATATCCTTAACTGTTTCATCTGACAGTAAACAATTCAATAAGTTTATAATGTATGGAATGGCCATTCTGGCATTTTTTAAAATTACAGAACATTCCAGAAATTCCATATATCTATCTATATATATAAGCGAAATACCACTGACTGCCTCATCACGAGATCTCTAAGACTATACAACCGTTTGACTTGAAATATAGCATAATTACTCATTTTGCGATGTAGACGCTCACAAAAACGGATTTTACGGAAGTCTTATCCAAAATGTAATTTTCATCCGTTGATCTACTCTTATCCATCGGTTATGTGATTTTTGGTGACTTAATCGCCAAAAATGATATGACCGACGCCAAACGGATTATATATTTTTATATGTATACTGTGTATTGTCACTAATTAAGTTTTCTTGGTGAGATTTGAGAGTGCGAAATGGAAACATACCAAATAATTTTATATTAAAACGCTGATGATGGATTGGCAAGATTTCAGCGAAGAGAGGCTCTTCATGCAAAATTTTGTGCATGTCGAAAATAGGAAATGTACATATTAGCGATAGAAATAAATCAGTTTGGAATTCCGTGGTTGATGAAAGTGTAGTTTAGCTCCAAAACTGAGCGGGATTTTGAAAAATACTGAAATGGCGGCTTCTTACAGAGTAGCGCACACGCAAGACAATCTTCGATTACTGGGAGACCTTGCTACATGGATGAACGAACTCAAGAGGCTATGACATACGTAAGACATTTTGGCCATCCTGACTTGCACGACTTTTTTTTTAAGGATTGCAGTCACTTGAAATCCTAAATGGTCAGAAATCAAAGATGTCTTGAGGAAAGGATTTAAATCTTATGATAGACACGATGCCATTGCGAGGGTATTTCATTTGAAAAGTAACCACATGATGAATCTTCTGACAAAAGGTTGCATCTTTGGCAATACTATGGGTAACATGTATACGATGGAATGAATTTTATCCATATTATGTATATATGGGGTGACTTTTTACTAATATTTTTTGTTTTTCTCATATATTTGAAAGTCGTGAATAACCGTTATTACAGACAATAAATTTCTTAAAATTTTAAATTATCATTAACGTTTTAAAAAATGAAAATTTTCTTGATATTTTACGTATAGAATCCAAAATATTATATTATCGTCTGTCCAGCGAAGCGGGCAGGTATCATATATATATATATATATATATATATATATATATATATAAAGCATTCTCTTTTCACTAGGTAGATATAAATGTCTATAAACTGGGTTAGAGGATGTAACTTCTAATTATAAAAAAATATAAGGTTATTACCTATCTGATCAAATAGATCAGGAAGTTTGTTCTCATTATATATCAATTTTTCTTCACACTGGGCCTTTGATATTGTATCCAACTCCATATAATATTTGCTCGATATGATGATCTGCTAGTTATATAAATCAGGAAATTAACAAATTGCTTGCACACTACTGGTATTGTTTTGGAATATGTTATAATTTATGAAATATAATACATGGCATTTTAGTTTAATATACTGGTTGAATTTCAATAAATTATAAATTATTTGGCATTTAGACACAGAAATTGGTTAAACTTAAATTAGCATAAAATTAACAAAATATATATAACAATTTTTTAAATATTTGTCTTCTTTTTTTTAAATACATGAAAATAATTTAGATTCGATATGTACTCATAATTTGGCAAATAAGTCAATTAATAAATTTAATATAATACAAAATTAACTAAATACATATAAGAAAAAATATTTTCAAAGTATGCATGAATACTTTTACTGATATAAAAGAATTTTGGATTTGAAATGTTAAATAATTCGGCAATTGTTTGCGAATTAGCATAAAAGTTAATAAAAAGGATTTATTTGAATATTTGAAATGTACAATCAATTCAGTATATAAATGCATTAGTTAATCTTAATTAACAATAAACAAATAAAAATATAAAGCCTTTCCCGAAAACACTTATAATTACTTTTTCTTTGTCACATAAGAATAAATAAGAAATAAAATGTATACTTATACAGTAATTATATTCTTAATTCAGCATATTAATAAAAAAAAAATATGGCACATCAAAGCAAATACGTTACCAAGCAAGACTGCTTCACATAAATATTGAATCGTCGCCAAAAATCGCGATAAAGCAAGCAATTATGTTACCTTTCCCAAAAAATATAAAGTATTTTAGCATAAATAAAGAGAAAAAATTTAAAAGTCTTGAGATTTGAGATCTATATGACACATTTATTTATATTATTTATAGAGTTCAAATAAAGTTTCAAAAATTTGAGTCAAAGGTATGAAAAACGTAGTTGAATTTCATTGCTCAACATTCGAAGAAAGGAAGAAGGGAAAGATTACATTCGTTTCGGTTCATCGTTGTTGCTTAACACATCGATCAATAACTCCCAAGACTAACCCAGAAATGGCGCTCGTAGTAAACCAGTAACCAGGTCTTTCTAGAGTACTAACCTTTGCTTGAAACGTGTCAAAATTTTAAGTCGATCGGACCAGGAAAAAGGATTTTTGAAGTGAAGTGAAAAAGGTTTTTTCCAAGTGGGTGCCGCGATTGCTTTCGATGGAACAAAAACAGCAACGAGTCGATGATTCAGAACGCTATTTACTCGCAACAAAAAATATTTCTTGCGGGAAAAAAAAAAAAAGAATTGGAAAAGCGTTGGAACGATTGTATCACCCTAAAAGGTGATTAACAAAAGGTGTTATGTTGATGAATGTAAGATTCACCGAACTAAAAAAAACAATATAGGTGGCGCGGCCATCGATATGAGGAGAGAGGAAA
>BMAW01040185.1:853628-897705 GCA_019974015.1 Nephila pilipes
AAATGAAACTAAGAACCTACAACACGAAAAACACGCGAAATATTACTGGCGCAGTCGGTAGGATGAAGATTTCGTCAAATCCAGGTAAGAGGGAGTCCACACTCACAAATTAAAATTATTATTGGTTGTATTATAATGTAAAGAGAGTGCATTATTAATAGCTGTAGTTTTGTTTTGGAATAGATGATATGTTATTGTAGTAAAAATAATATAAGTTACAGTCTAACTTATTTATGCTGATTCATCCGAATCCTTAGTGTGAGAAATATTTTGGTTTTCTGCAATAGGAAACATTTTTTTTCTTTAATGATTTAAATTGAGAACGTCCTGTTCTAATTATATCATCTGTTCCAAGAGATTGAAAAGATATTTTTTATTTGTGTTTCATCAGAAACCTTGTGAAATATTAAAATACTTTGATCAAACGAACATCAGTTCAGATATTTTTATTTATGTTTCATCCGAAACTATTGTGAATTATTAAGATACCTTGATCAAATGAACATCAGTTCAGATATTTTTATTTATGTTTCATCCGAAACTATTGTGAAATTTTAAGATACCTTGATTCAAATGAACATCATATCAGATATATTTTGTTTTGTTTTGGTTTCATCAGAAACGTTTTGAAATATTGGTATATATATTTATTCTATTTTATAGAACATCAGTTCAGGTATTGTTTGTGTTTAATCTGAAACTTTATGAAATATTAGAATATAACTATGTTTTTTAATTGAACATCAGTTCATATAATTGTTGCGAAAGTATAAAATTTTGTTGAGTTTAGGTAGCATTAACTGGAAAAGAAAGCAAGAGTGTTTATAATTCATACGTCGAATTGATGGATTATTTATGGTATTAAAATACTTTACTGAATTAAATTAAATGTCATTATCTATTTTCCGAAATAAGCAGAATATTAAATTTCAAGTGTATAAATTTTTTGGTGTGAAATATGCATTTATATGTTGAAAAAGATTTGTCTTTTTTTTTTTATTAAAGTTACATAATATTTAGTGGTTTGAAAAAAAAGAAGAGAGAGATCCATTTCTTTTCTGTGCTTGTATTACTTTTAGCTATAACTCATTATCATTTCAACCACTGCTAAGTACGCAAAAGTAAATAAAATAGGAGAATAGAGACAGTTCAAGGTTGTATGTTGAATGTTCGATTTCATGCGAGTAATTTATTGATGGAATAAGTATAACTGTTTTTTTTTCCTTTTTGAATACTGTTAAGGATTATTGTATCTGCTAAGTAGAACTTTTATTTTGAGTATACTTGATGAATCAGATATTCAAATGTGTTTTAAATCATAGTGATGATTTTTTTTTATTATTATTTTCTGTTCAAAGATTGATGGTATTTTTTTTATTTGATATATATTGTGAATGTGATATGAATGAAGATATTTTTTTTTATTGTTGTGATTTTTTTTTATAAAAAATCTTTAGGAGTACAAATTCTAAGAAATTAAGATATTATTTTATGTGGCACAATACTTTATTATTATTGTAGTAATAATATTTTTGTTGAATTTTTCATTTTGTTCTATGTCATATGCAAAGTTAGCATCCAAGGTATAAATTTGTAAATTTTATGGTAAAGAAGTACGAAACAATTGCTTTTTTTTTAGATATAAAACCAACCTTGATTAATTAAGCATATTTTTACTTTTTGAATTAGAGTGTTATTAGATTAATTTAGGATAATTATAATAAGGTGCGAGATGGCATTTTTAGGAAAGGGATTAAAAGCGGACTTGCAGATTATGGCTACGGAAATGGGGGTTGAAGATGTCCTTAGTTTAAAAGTGTTTGAATTAAGAGAGGCTATCTTGAATAATAAAAACTTCGACGAGGAGTTTTGTAGAGAACAATTAAACACTATTATAGAAGAACGCAAGAGAAGGGAAGAGATGGCTGAGAGAAAAAGAAAAGAAGAGATGGAAATGGAAATGGAGGAAAGGAAGCGGAAGGACGAAATGGATTTCGAACTCCAGATGAAACGAATCGAGTTGAAAGGAGGAGGAAGTGAAAACGAATCGAAAGAAACAGGACCATTCAAGATTGATTTACATAAACTGATTCCGATGTTTGACTCAAAATCTGACGATATTAGTTTATTCCTGGTATCATTTGAACGTCAAGCAAAAATTTTGAATTTGCCAAAGGTGTATTGGGTGACACATCTGATAAGTATTTTACCTTCGGATATTGTAGGTCTTATTGCTCGTGAACCAGAAAAGGATGCCGCTGATTACGAATTTGTAAAGGGGCTATTACTTCAACGATTCAAGTTGAGTCCCGAGAAATTCCGCCAGCTGTTCGTGAAACACCAAAAGAATCCCGATGGTACGTGGAGAGATTATTATTTTGAGATAAGAAATTTTTGTGAAGAATGGCTTAAGGGCCTAGATATTCAAACCTTCGACGACCTTAAAGATCTCCTCATAGCAGATCAAATGAAGAAGAAGGTGCCAACCGAGATTCGTGAACACTTTATTGATGAATGGGCAAAAATAAAAACTCCAAAGGTGCTGGTTGAAAAACTTGATGAATATGAGGATGTCCATGGAAAAACTAAACGGCCTGCAGTGCCATTTGTTAATAAAGAGAAATCTTACTGTAAGACTCTTCCTTTGAATACCCGGAGCTCTCTACATCAGTTGGAAGGGAGAGACGTAAGAAATAAAAAGGTGATGGCCAATTACAAATACAATGACCATTTCAATGACAACAGTTATCAAGCGCATTATAATCAAACCCGGATTACACCTACATGTTATACTTGTGGCAAAGAAGGTCATTTCTCAAGAGCATGCCGAGATAAACACTTAAATAAGCAAAACTCGCAAAATAACAAGTTTTCCTCACCAGTCAAAGCCCAAAGTAATGCAGTGCAAGCTGAAGATACCACTAAGAATATCGTAACAGCGAAAATAGATGTTCCTGAATCAACGTGTAAATTTCTGGCAGAGAATATTGATAAATTGAAGGTTATAAAAGTGAAGTGTTTAGATGTCGTCTTGGATGGAACGGTAGACTCGGGAGCACAAATCTCTGTGGTGCGAGCTGATTTAGTTAAAGACATTGAGAGTACCGGAGAAGGGAAGATCAAGTTAATATCAGCTTTTGGGGATAGTGAAGTCGCTCCCCTAAGAACATTTAATATAAAGATCGATGATGGATGGCATGATGCAATACCAATTACATGTGCCGTTTCAAAGAAACTAGTGAACGACATGTTAGTTTGTCAAACCGCATATGAAGCCCTTTTGGAAAACATACAGTTATGCAGTGCGAATGCAAGGGAAGTCATTGTTCATGAAGTCCAACTGGATGAGGTTAAGAATTCAACCGTCTGTGAAGTCCAAACATTTGAAGAGGATTCATGCTCTGACTTAAGAGTATCGACAGACGCAGTCAACATTGAAAACGAAGTGAGATCCAATCTTAACAGTGAGACCCGAAGGACTTTTATAAAACTTCAGAAAGAAGATGAAACATTAATAAGCGTCTGGGAACAAGCAAATAACAAAGAAAAAGCATATGAAATACAAGATGATCTGCTGGTGCTTAATGATGTTGTTTGTGGGGAGTCAATCAAGCAAGTTGTCCTACCTGCGTGTAAAAGAAAGGAAATTCTACAAATGGCTCATGAAATTCCGTTAGCTGGACATTTAGGAGAACAAAAAACAAAGCAACGCATTAAATATTCCTTTTTCTGGCCTTCGTTAAAGAGGGATGTGAAGACATATTGCGAAGCGTGTAAACCTTGTCAGTTACGAAGGACTGTAACATACAGAGATAGGATTCCGATCCAGCCCATTGTAAGACCTGATAATCCATTCGAAGTCTGGAGCGTGGATTGCATCGGACCGTTAGAACCTCGATCAAAAAGAGGGCATTTATATATTGTATGTGCCATTGATCTGTGCTCAAGATGGGCGGAAGCCATACCAACAAAGAACATCACTGCAAAAACTACTTGCGAAGTGCTGATGAAAATTTTCTGTCAAACTGGGTTCCCAAAGACAATATGCACAGACCAAGGTACCAATTTTACAGCACAATTGACTCAAGCCTTTCAAGACGTGCTGGGAGCATCTCCTAGGTTTTCTACTCCAGGTCATCCTGAGAGTATGGGAGCAGTTGAACGTTGGAATAGAACTTTGAAAGACATGTTAAACAAAAATATTCAAGAGCATGGAAATGAGTGGGATGTCCATCTCCCATATTTGCTTTTTGCTTATAGAGAAATACCTCATGCACTTACTGGTGTATCACCATACCAATTAGTTTATGGAAGACTACCATCTGGACCGATGACCATTTTAAAGAATTTTGGACAGGAGAAAGAGAAATCCCTACTAGTGCTGCTCGTTCTGTTGAAGAATACTTGAAACAACTGCAAAAGAAGTTGCAAGATGCACACGAAATCGCATCGGAAAACAGTGCTAAAAATCAGGAACGTATGACTTCACACTATAATTTGAGATCACGAGAAAAAAGTTTTTCTGTTGGAGATGAAGTACTAATCCTTATTCCTTCATCTACGCATAAATTGCTTAACACTTGGATAGGACCAGCCAAGGTAGTACAGCTCACTAGACCCCACTCTTGTTTAGTTCAAATGGAAGACGGTAGTACTAGAGAATTACATGTAAATAAGCTAAGGCCTTATATCTCAAGAGTTGATCATGTTGGGGTAATATTTGATCAAGATACCGATTTTGGTGAATTGCATTATGCTCCCACAAATAAGGAAACTCAACCTAACATTGATATCAAGTTGAATCAAATGCCTAATGTTTTAAAAGCCCAACAGAAATACCAGTTAAGAAATTTGTTACGACGATATGAAGACATATTTCGGAATCATCCTGGAAAAGCTAAAGTGAAAGGTCATTCTGTTAAAGTTACGGCAGATAGTTCACCTAAAAGATTGCAACCATATAGAGTTCCTATTGCTCTTCAAAAAGAAGTCGAACGTCAAATTAATGAGCTGCTGGATATGGACTTGATTGAACATAGTGATAGTGATTGGGCGCACCCGGTGGTGTGCGTGGCGAAAAAAGATGGAAGCATTAGATTGTGCATAGACTTTAGACTTTTGAATAGTTTTACTATTCCTGATGCATATCCCATGAAACATGCAACGGATTTAATATACGAGATAGGCAAAGCTCATTTTATATCGGTCTTAGACCTCACGAAGGGGTACTGGCAAATCCCTATGGAAGAAAACTCAAAACATTTTTCTGCTTTCGTTACTCATTCTGGACATTATCAGTGGAAAGTCCTACCTTTTGGAATGAAGAATGCAGGAAGTACGTTTCAAAAATCTATGGATCAAGTGTTGAATCCCCATCAAAAGTACTGTAGATCCTACATAAACGATGTGGCAGTATTTTCAGAAACATGGTCAGATCACATGCAACATTTGGGAAATGTTTTTAAGACTTTGAGAGAAGTTGGACTAACTGTAAATTTAGAGAAGTGTGATTTCGGAAAGAGCCAAGTTAAATTTCTAGGTCACGTGGTGGGTTCTGGAAAACATGCTCCAGATCCTCAAAAGATGGAAACTATGTCAAAGTTATTGAGACCAACGACCAAAAAACAGTTACGAGGACTGCTTGGCTTATCAAGCTATTATCGTGACTATATTAAGAATTTTTCTTCTATTGTTTTGCCATTGACAATTTTAACTAAGAAAAATATTCCTAATAAAATTCCTTGGGATGACACAGCTGAAGAATCTTTCCAATGTTTGAAGAAAAGCTTAATCGAAATGCCTACTCTCTATACCCCTGTGTTGAACCGCCCGTTTCAGCTGTATACAGATGCTTCTGCTACTATAGTCGGCGCATGCCTTGCACAGAACGATGAAAAGGGAATGGAACACCCAATTTCATTCTACAGTAAGAAATTAACTAAATGCCAAATGAACTGGTCAACAATAGAATGAGAGGCCTATGCCGTGCTAAGTGCATTGAAAAAGTTTGACTGTTGGATCTTCGGATCTCAAATACAGGTTGTGTCTGATCACACCCACTCACATTTTTGACCAAAGGATTACCACATGGTACAAAATTAGCTCGTTGGGCCCTAGCCTTGCAACGTTATGATTTACGGATTATATACCGTAAAGGGAAAAACCATGGTAATGCTGACGCTCTCGCTCGCTTGCCTTTTGATGATTAACCTGAGTTTTTTTTGTAATACTTATTTCAGTATTAAAGCATATTCCTATTTGTGTATATATTTAGAAATTTAGTGTCAAAATAATAGTCTTATTATATATATTCGTGATTATATAATCTTATGTTATTCCCTTATTTTCATTATATTTGTGCATTAATGATCATATTTAAGTCATGCCTCATGTGTTTTTTTTAATTTAGATAGTGCACTCTCCTCAACTAAGGTTTAGATATTTTGTTTCTGAATTAGGACTCTTTCGTGAGTGTGTGACTAACCTCTTTCTTTTAGCACCTGGTCATTAAATACGACGCATGTGCTTCCGTTGGTGGGGCGTGTAAGATTCACCGAACTAAAAAAAACAATATAGGTGGCGCGGCCATCGATATGAGGAGAGAGGAAAACACAACAAGAGGAGGAAGAATGGCGGCTTGACGCTGGACGAACAAAATGGCATGAAACATCAGCCAAATGTTTAGTATTAGTGAATTTTCATATTGTATTAATTGTGTGTGTTGTGTGGCTTTAACAAAAGAATAAAAACTTTAGCCACTAAAGTTTGTGTATCTGGTAATGAATGAGTCTTCAGAAAATGAAACTAAGAACCTACAACACGAAAAACACGCGAAATATTACTATGAATAAAAAAAAATTTTGCAAAAAAAATGTTGTTTTCAATTTTAGACTCGGGAGTTATTGATCGATGTGTTATACAGTCGAACTAGTCCTTAGGATTAACCAGTGGCGTGCCTAGAAATTAATTTTGGGAATGCATATCATCACTACCATGAAAGAAGCAATTTCTCTAATTTAGAATTACCTCGTGTTAAAAACTAAAGAATGTGTGACATCAGTTTTATTTCGCTTATTTGAAACTGTTCGAGAAATTACTTAATTTTTATCAAGTTATGAAAATTACAAAAGTAAAGATAATAGGGCGTGGTGTAGTAATTTAAGATGAGATTTAATCCGCGCCACATAAAAATAGAAATGAGACACAAGCTAAGCAAATTAATTATATATTTTGAATTCGAAATCACATTAAAGGTCATTACAGAAATAACATAAATAAAATAAGCAAGTAAAGAGCGCGTGCTCCTTACGCCGTGCCAGTCAGAGAGAAAGTGTGTGTTCTTCTGAGGAGGAGAATGGGTTTTTTCCCGATTGATCACATCAGTTCACTTCTCTCTGCTGCAAGCTGATTCCAGTTAAGAGGAATTTAAGTGGTTGCCGAGGCACGCCATAATAATTTGAGAAAATTATAGATACTACGAAAACAAAAATTCCAGCATTTCAGAATCGTTGGAATCCAACATCAATGAGAAATTGATAAAAATCATTTAATGATTAAAAATATGGTCATGATTTTAAAAAAAAATGGTAAAGAATAATGAAATGAAAAAGTCTATTTATCATTTATTTAAAGTAAGATGTATTTTTTCTCCACAAAATTATATATGATTTTTACACTTACAGGTGCCTTTTTATGAATGTATAATGAACATAATCTATTTGAACGCATTTCATTTGTACTGTTTCCAAGTATTTTAAAAATATTTCCCCGTTGAAATGACCTTTCAGCAGTTAATGTTGTAATAGGCAAAATGACTGAAATCCTTAAGAGTTAATGGATATTAGGGAAAATATTTACATTGGACTCTTGTATAGATTCTATAGCAGTTTAAACTAAAGAATACGCGATAAATTTTTTTCTCCGTCTACTTAAATCTGGTCTAAGATTGATATAATTTGTTGAGTCAGTAATTTCTCTCTCAATAACTG
Source organism: Nephila pilipes (assembly GCA_019974015.1). Classification (NCBI taxonomy): domain Eukaryota; kingdom Metazoa; phylum Arthropoda; class Arachnida; order Araneae; family Nephilidae; genus Nephila; species Nephila pilipes. The sequence goes on from BMAW01040185.1 coordinate 861,617, forward strand.
ATATTCTACAATCAAAGTACTTATACTACAATGAGAGAAATATGAAGAATATGCTTCTTTCAGTATTTCCAATTTATTTTCATCTGCAGATTAGAAGTCATTCTCCGGAAGGCTTAAAATATTTAATAAACTTATAACTGTTTTGTGCTTTGTGAATCTTCCTTTAAAATGTAAAATTTATAGCATATAAAATTTGAATAAAAATTATTATCCTAAAATAAGATTTTGGTGATTCTGCTGGAACATTAGAATGAGGAGTTAGTATTTCTGCTGGTCGTGATGTGTGAGATGGTGAAATTTAATGGCGATAGAGCTAGATATAGCAATGCTGTACCAAAAAAAAAAAAGGCTTAACTGTCCTCTAGATGTTCGGAAAAAAAATGGGAAAAAAGATACAAATTGGTTGACAAGAAGGAGGGTCGAAAATAGAAACGGATCGGTAAGATTTCTCGAGTGCATGTCATCCGTGTTTACCAAAGACATTTAACCCCACAGGAAAGGAAAAATATCCCCAAGGTGTTTCAAGTGAATGATGCCCGTACTTATCTGAAGAAATTAAGTTCCTGAGGGCTTTGTTAATTGTGGCTGAACTATTCCATAGTCTTCATTTATTGTTTTAAAATAGATTCCGATTTCAGGAAAATAGAATCAAAAACCGTTTCTGATTGACTGCGAATAGTTTCAACCTCTATTACAATATCGTTGCGCAGTTGATTTGCAGCAATAAGATAAAATGTCTTAGATTGCAAAATTCTAGGTAAGAGCAACGTAAGAGTAAATGTTTTATTCCATCGAAAATAAAATAATTACAAAACTGGAACTTCTTAAGGAATTTAAAAGAAGATAACACCCAGCAGTTGAATTCTTATTATGTTATTGTAATAGAATCGAATAGTCATGGTTATCGGACAAAACATTTATTGACAAACAAACATATGAATGATAAAATAAAGGTTCACTTAGATATAATTTCACACAGCATAATGAGCGTTATTAAAGCACACAGCGTTACAAGCTTCCGCTTTCTCGTCTCTCGGGAGTCCGTTGCAGAAGTGGGCGAAGCGCAAATGTAGATGTTCTTAATACAGCGTAAGAAAAAAAAAAATAGTTCGCTTACTCTAACCCAACACTTATCATACCATTTTCCAATTAATTCAAGAGCATGAATCAAAGAATGGATCAATTCCACCATCACCATGATAGATTCGTGTTGCTCTAACTGACACGTAAGAGATAATTTTTTTCAATGCTTTTTTCCTGTAAGAACTGTGTAGCTCTAATATACTATCCAGCAAAACACTGTTTCTTTCAGGAGTATTCATGATCTATCATTAACGAAGTGTAATAGCAGTAGCAAGAAATGAGAATAATCAACATCCCTAATCCATATTTAGAAATTTCTTCGTATCTTGTATGACTAAAATATTTGAATTTACTTAAAAGAGTAAGTTTAAATAAATGTACACTCCTCTAAGTTTAAATAAATGTTCTCCACTTTTCATTTTCTTTTGAAAAAAAAGTACATTTTACATAACATCATACATGACATATGTCGCAATGAAACTACGTAGATACTGACATTTTTTCAACAATGTAGTTCCCCAATATTGTTATAAGATACACTTTTAGTTTTATTGCTTTATTCGGTTCATGTTTTCTTTTATTAATATTCATTTTTAAATATAAGAAGCATATACAATTCTTATCGTAAAAATTTCTTTAAATAGTTTCTGTTTCGAGTCAAGATGTTGAATTACAATAGTGAAGAAACAATAAAATGAAATTTTATTCGCTAAAATATTTATAATAATTCTACCAATTTTAAATTCCAGTAGAACCTCGTTAAGTAGGACCCTTTCTACTCGAATCTCCGCATAACCTGGACCTGGAATTGGAGAAGTGGTCTATAAATTTCCAAAATGATATTTATTTGCTATATCCACATATTTTGAAAGAATTATTTTCTTCACTGGAATCTTTTAATTACAAAAAAAGGGGGGGGGGAAGGGAGAGGGAAAGTACAAAATTTCTGTTCCATTTCGACAAAAACGTAGTCACTTACACTAGAGTTTCAGCTTTAATCTACACTTCTTATCACCAGTGAGAAATGACACACGGAGTTACATAGTCTCAATAGAAAAAGCACTAAACCAACTTTACGCGTACACCTATTTTTCACAAAATAGACGTCTTCTCTAAATGTGATTCATACTCGATTTATACAGTATAAGGAAGATTTTTTACGAATATGTTTAATTTATTTAAATTCTTCCCGTTCTTCCGATTAACGAGGATTTTCTATAACCCTGTTGATCGGTTCTGGTCCTAATTAATCCGACTTAAAGAGATAATTTTTTAAAACAAATTAAAATACATTTCTAAATAAAATTAATGAAGATATTAAAACAAAGAAATTGCAACAAAAAAAAGTTTAAGTTCTTCCAAAAGCAATACCTCTCGATTTATTTTTAAGGCAAGTTACATTATACATGGAACTCGCTAGGTGAATTATTCCTAATTAAAAATAACATAATTCGCAATTTTTCTAAATAAGAATTTTCTATTTTTTTCTATTTCAAGGTTAAATATATAATAACGATGAGCTTTTAGGATGGCTTCTAAAACTGCAAAATGCGTTGTTAATTTAATATATTATATACTAAAACTTAAAGTTTGATAGATACTTTCTGTGTTTATCCAAGGGCAATGATCAATCATCATATAGGGTTTTCAACTAGGCCTAATGCAATGATTTCCTTAATGGTTTAAGAAAATATACGAAACTATATTTATAACCAAAGCAAAATAAACTTCTGCATTCAGTTCAATTAAAAATCAGTAAGTTTGTTTGAATTATGGTTTAACTTTCTTTCGGAAAAAAATATGTTTCTTATTCTTACTATAAAGATGAATGAAAAAATCTCTCTCAATTCTACCTATACAACTCAGCAAGTCTAGAAAATTCTCAGTTAATGATTTCAACTGTGTATGACAACACAAATAATATTCTAAACTAGTTTGAATTTTAAGTATTGATCTAAATAATTTAGAACTGTTTTTTAGCCTTAAACGCTTTAAGTAACAAAGATTGTGTCAACATTCTGACATGTTTCTTATAATAACAACATCCTTTGAATAACTCCTTTGATTCGCAATAAACGGCGGAAAGTAATATCTACAATAACTTGGGTAGTGAAAAAGTATGTAAAAAGTTACAGTAGGTAAGAGTACAGTTCATATAGTCAACATTCTTTTATTCTTGAAGTAAATTGGTCAATTTACGGATGTTAAATTAAGAGTAAATTAATTATGTGTTTTACATTCCACGCACAAATGGTCCACATGAAATATGAAGATGTTCCACATAAATAGGCTAGTCTTCTATTGAATATAAAGTTGTGCATGTTCGCACAGTGATAATTATGCCTCCTTAAGGTGGTCAGCATAAAAAAGTGGTCTTTTTTGGAGATTCTCTGTTGTGTTTAGAATTAAAACTACATTAATGATGCATTCATATAACATTAACATTCGTGTACAATCTGAATATAAAATTAGAAATAATTTTTTTTCACCTTTTCTTTCTTTCTTTTATTGCAAAACACTCTCAGCACGGACTAGGACCATCATCAAACTCTTAAGAGACGTGAAAAATATATGTCACTTATTTTCGATGACGATTTAAATCACTTAAATGGTTCTTCATGAAATTATAGATCAAGAGATCAACCGAGGATACAAAATTTGATCATTAATTTCAAAGGAAAAAAATTGAACAAAAAATTTTAAATTCAAAAATTGTGTTTACGTTGAGTAAAATAAAGATCACCAACTTGAATGTACGAGGATCGTTCAATAAGTCCTTAGAAAATCCAAGAGATGGCGCTCTTAGCATTGAAATGATTTTTAATAAGCATCACGACTCACTAAACAGCTGTTTCAGTCTCAGTTACTCCAATTCGTGATCACGATGCCTTTCGTACTTTTACAATTCTTTGTCATAACTTTTTCGGCCGATGAGATCATCCTCGCCATCTTCAGGCAGATTCACCTGAAGCAGCCTATTGTTTTGATTTTTGCTTAATTTCAGGTTTATAACGAGGAATCTATCATCGACAGTTACAACTCGATACAAAATTATGTCGACAACTAGACGAAGCAGCAATCAAATTTTAATTTCGCAGCAAATGACTACGAAATCAAAACTAACTCTTGAATCAATGTCAAATTTACTTTGATTCCGTTTAACAGATTGCGGCTCTCAATGGTCACAACAATTTACCTTAATGAGGCCCTCTGTCTTTAAAAACAAGTACTTTTTGAACCCCCTTCGTAAGATGCTTCGGAAATGAACGGATATAAAAATCAAACGAAATTTAAAAGATTAAATTTTTTTACAAATGAAATGCCTCTTGTTAAATGTTTTTAAACAAGACTTACAAATGGCATTTAAATAAATTAAGCAGCGTTTTTTTCAGTTTTATTCATTTCAGTACTCTTATCATCGAAAGAAAACAGAACCTTTCAAAACATTTTTTTTCTCCTTTTAAATACACTAATTTAAATTTAAATGATTATGGATAAAGTAAAAGAGGGAACACATTAATTTCCTGATTTGCTCCATGTCACAATGGTTATTCGATACATTTAATGTATCCTTCAGTTTTTACTTCGACATTTCAATCTTAAAAAAAATTTGAAGCCTCTTTTTTTTGTTTCTGATATTTTGTCACTATTATAAGTACATAGACAGTTGTTACTTTATTCGAATTTAACTAAAGTTTTATTTTTATTATTTGTCTAAATACCAATTATCATATTTCTTTTAATATCAGGTTTCTTCTGAACGGTATTGGCGCAATAAGAAATACTTAACATTTTCGAAATTTCAAAGTTCTGTTTATATAACTATATTTTTATTACAGTAGTTTTATGGTAGTCTAGCTGTTTAAAAATTATTTTTCTCCCTAGAAATTCTGAACTCATTCTATATTAAAACATGCTTGAATTATGCGATCACATATTTTATTCTGTTTTCAAGTGAAAATGACTCTATACACAGTTAATTTACCCTTTTCAAAATACTTATTTTTAAATTTTTATTTCCCTTTTACTTTGAAAAGGTTCATCAGATTTTAAGGCAAAAAAAGACACTTTTATTTATTTATTTTTTTATTATCGAATAGTGACTTAATATGAAGTATTACACATGTTATAATTCTTATATTGAAAAAAAAAAAAAAAATTACCACTGAGAAACAAAACCAGAAGTACTCTTAACTATACAATCATGTTCAATTAAGAAAAAAGTTTCATCAAAATTATATTAGTTGATTAATTATTAACGTACTACATAGAAGAAATACGAGGGGTACTGGTGATGGATCTCGTAATTTTGAAACTCCTTAAAGTGATGAGGAAGATACATGAAAATAAGCACCTTTTTTCCTCACCACGCAATCGTGAGGACTTTGAACCTTGATAGATTTAACTTGCACAAGCTCTTCTACTCAACGTGTCTTTAAGCGGCAACAGGACTCGAACTCACAACTCGATTGTAATAACTCCATTTACGGATTCGCGACTATAACCACTCACCTAGTGAGTGAGTGAATGTAAATGTTATTGGTGCAAGAGCCAGATGTGGCTGTGCTACGCCAAACAAGATTTAACTGTGGTCTAGACGTAAGAAAATTGAAGAAAAGACAAAAATTGGTTGACAAGAAGGAGGGTCGAAAATAGAGAATGATCACTAGGCTATCACAGGAATGCATCACCCGTGTTTACCAAAGACAGTAAACCCCATGGGAATGAAAAAAGATTACTAGGATGCCTCGGATCATGATGCTCATACTTACCTGAAAAAAAGTCGTTGAGGTCTCCTGATATGATCCCCAGGGGAGGGTACCCATTTTATTCGCCTCTAACGACATGCATGAGTTACAGTGAATTATTCACCTAACGTGACTTTCAAAATTATTCGTCTATATTAGATACGTAATGTATATATATATATATATATATATATATATACGAGGGCTGTTTTTTTTCAACCTCCAATCGCACACTATGAAGACTAGGAATGCGGTAGCTAGCTAATGTGCGCAGTAGGTTACTGCGCATCTCCCCCTATACACTCTTTGTCTTTGCAGAGTCTAACACGCTCTTTCTTGTTGAACTGCAGTCACGTAAACATGGCTGTCTCTATTGATTTTCCCGCCAAGTGTGAATTGCGAAGTATTATTCGTTTCTTGTAAGCAGAAGGAAATATTGCAGCGGAAATTCATCGAAGAATGAGTCGTGTGTATGGAGACAGCTTTATGAGTGATGGTGTTGTTCGTGAATGGTGTCGAAAGTTTAAAGATGGCCGAACTGCTTCCACAACCAAACGGCTTCTTGAGCAATTTAAACGGGATATTTTCAAACATCATCATATGGCCTCGACCTAGCGCCAAGTGACTTTCATCTTTTTCCTAATTGAAGAAGTGGCTTGGGGGGCAGCGCTTCCAAACTGACCAGGAGCTCAAAGAAAAGGTCACAACTCTCCTCAATTCGTTGGCGGCAACATTTTATGAAGAGGGTATTGCAAAGCTTGTTCACAGATATGACAAATGCCTCAATCATCAAGGTGATTATGTAGAGAAGTAACCTTTGTTATACATTACTTTTAGTAATAAAATTATTTTTTTATATTCACCCGTCTTTTTATTATAGCCAATCAGAGGTTGAAAAATAACAGCCTTCATATATATATATATATATATAGTTTTGTTTTTCCGTCTCGACTTTTTAATTGAAAATGTGGTAACAATAAAGCTTCATTGAGGTATGGATTATAAAAAGTTTCAATTTATTCAATCATTTAAGTCATTTCAACGTGACTGGAAAATTGAAAATTCGAGTAACAAATCTCTTGTGAATCTCCATTCAGATGTTCTTTTGCGTTATTTATTCAATGTTTGAATTTTTTAAATAAACATTTTACTGCCTGTCTGAGGAGTTTCCAAATAATAGTTTTCAGTTAAAGCTTTTCATAGCTTAGTTTTGTGATCATCACTGCAAAATTCTATTCAAATAAATAAGGACCAATGTCACAATCAAAAATACATCCAATGCTATAATCCAAAATGCATAGCATGCTCGTATTATTTTGTTGAAGCACACCGTTTCATCAGTATATTTTTTTCATTTATGCGTTTGCTTTCTAGCTTAGGAAAGAAAAGGATTGCCATAAATATTTGCAGCAATCGTTGGTAACATTATTACCATTTGAGATGCATTCGAAAAATCGAAAAGGGGGAAAATAATAAGAAAAAGAATAACTTTTTTTTTCTTTAAAACAATTCGTGAAAGGTCTTAGCTATTTTTTATTTATTTCCCCGCTTTAATCCTGCTTCAAAAATATTTCCATTTTTTTTTTACTGGTTTACTTTTCTACGGCGTTTTCAATTTTCTGCTGGTTTTCGATTGAATTTTCTGCATTCTTCAAAGAGAAAAGCAATGAAGAAAGACCACGATAAAAGTCTAAAAAGAAGTATTCGTTGCGAACTGTATTATGTAAATGGTTTCTACTTTTCGAGAAAAGAGAACTTCCCTTTTCCCTCTACTTTTTTTTCTTTTTCGAGCTAGTAGATTTAATGTGATTAGGAGTCGAATGTATTTGCCCTCAGAATGGAAATCCGATTATTAATTTGATTAATTTATTCTCTGCACTGAATAAAAGAAGTTCAAATAAAACCGAACAAGTAATATAAAAAAATTTATGAAACGTACATTCATGACACCTTTATCTTATGGTCAGTTCTTGTTTAATATCATGGACAATAGATGAATATTTTCTCCAGAGACGTCTTCTTTCTCTTCCCGCTCCCCACGCACACACGATGATCGCTTATTAATATCGCATTGAGAAGCAACACAAGGGCTATTGGCTATGGACCACGAAATTTTGAGCCTCGGTTAAGTGACGAGGACGACATCTGAGCTGGCACCCCTCTCCTAACTTCCATACTACGCCGACGGGAGGAATTTGAGCCAAGACAGATTTAACATACATCAACCTCGGCTACAAGGTGAGTTTTTTGTGGTGTCAAGGCTCGAATCCACGACTCGATGAAAACCGCCGACCGGAAGTTCGAGACCGTGACCACTAAGCTACCCTGTCGATAGTTGCAAAGAGCAAGGCCATGTATAAGTGACGCTTCGCTGCTTCAACTCTCAGCACAACAACGATACATGGAACAAAGAAAACTTTAGAGAGAGAGAGAGAGGAAACAACTCTTCAATCAAAAGAGGGGGAAATGCAATGTTTTTAAGAAATATTTATTTTGTGTGTGTTGGTAATAAATTGCTCTTCGTATCCAGAAAAACGAGTAGGATTTCTTCATTTGTTTTTAATGGCTAAAATATTTCAAAATACAAATACCAGAATTCGTGGCAAAGAAAAGTTAAAATTTTCAAAGATGAGATTTATAAAAATGCATCCTTATTTATGCTTTTTGTTCGAAGGAGGTAACAAGAAATTGCTTCTATTAAATTGCTTGATGTAAGAGATTATTTTAGTCATTTGTACAGAAGGCTTTTTGGCTTACTAATACTTCAAGCAACTGAATTATATATTTGAAGAGTAAATATATCTTTCAGTTGAGTGAGGCCACACACACATAATAAACTTACATTATTTCTTTTTCTAAATGCATTTCATTTGAATACTTTTGGATGATCGAAAAAATTTTTTCCTCAAAAATTAGAGGAAGAAGGATTTTTTTTAAAGTTATCATATCAAGAAAGAATTGTTATGTAAATTAAAAACTAAATTCTTAAGTTTCTTAAGAGTTTAAATAGAGAGTTGCTCCTGAGCATTGGAACAAAGAGCATAAGTATGACAAAATTGAAACACAAATTAAAACTATAGTCTGATTAATTCCAATTTAAATAAAAATAGAGGATGATAGGTATGTTTCATTGGCATCGTAGTACGTCGAATATAAGGATGAAAGAGACGGTGAAATTTTTGAAATGCAAGGAATAATATTGGGATTTTTAAAACTTATTGCCGAGTTTCATATAAAAGAGCAGTAGGGATTATGTTAATGAAAACAAAGATATTTTTTTTTACGTTTTCTAAGCTAGAGCTTTCCAAATGAGTCACAAAAACGAATTTAACTAAATAACAAACACAAAAAGTAGATTAGAAACATATTTATATTAAACGTAGAATCCGGAACAGAATTTTCAGTTTCGTATGTCGCCAATAGCTCTCGTGTTGCTTCTAGTGCGATGTTAATAAAACCAAACTAAATCGCTTTCAGATATTGAATCTATAACTGTACTGTCGCGGGGTATATCACTTAAAGGCGTATGCAGAGTAGTGGGTCGGCAACGTTTTTTTCAAGTGGGTCCTTTTTCAATTTTTTTTCAATAAACATTTTGCTGATGAGTCATATTACTTCGATTTTAGATTACGCATTATCTTACAATACAGGAAATAAAAACATCATACAGGTGGGATAATCTAACATACCTTAAATAGAGAATTACAAATTTACTATCATTAAATCTATATTAGCAACTTGGAAGAAATCGTAAAATGTTAGCAGAAAAGTAAACACTATGCAAATAAAATGAATCCGTATTTAATTAAAAACAATTAATCATTTTGATGGTTTCCTTGATGCTGTTTCATTATCCCTGTTAGGTTTGAAATATTTGTTTTTACAGGAACACATGCTATTTAAGTTTTTGGTAGTTAACCTGTTTCGTGATGAATTGAGACTGAATTTCATTTGGGAAAATACCTGTTAACCACATGAGTAGCTGGATCCAAAAGCTGATTGTAAAGCGAAGCCAACTTTTCTTATCGAAGAAAACTTGGAAAGAAGTGATTCCCAACATGTAGCTATATGCTTAAGTGATTTTTATCAGTGGCTTTAAGTTGTCTTTTAAAACCTCGAATTTGTCTGTTCATATTACTGAATTTTTGATGTCAATGAACTTCATATCCAGAATTTCCTGAGAATTAATCTGTCTTACGATTATTTATAGCTGATATCAATATATAAAGTATGGTAAACTATAAAATCCAGCAATTAAAGAGCAAGGAACATAATTTGCTATCGGATTTTCCAAATGTACGTCAACGACCAATTTATGTAATGGTGAGCAGGCAGTAAAAACTTAGAAAAGAAAAACCACAGGAATAGTTACGGAGTACTCAGTAAGAGGTGCTATCTAGAAAAAGTTCAAAGATTTAGATACAAAGTACTCACTTTAATTCATTAGCAAGAATACCTACCGATCACCATAATTAGAATTGTTTACTGGGTCACTACGTTGCCGATCACTGTATTAGAGAATACCACTAATGAACTTTTGTTGTTGTTTCGTCAAGTATACTCAGTTCCAACATAAAAATCTGTGAAATTTCTGATGATTTTTGTCACGATCAATAAGTGTGAAACCGAATTTTCAACACTTTAAACATGAATATAGAAATCGCTTAGAAACAGACCTGGATCAAAGAATCAAGTTATCATCTTTTCTTCGAAATATGAAGTTTAAAACCAGTAAGAAACAATTTCAGTTTCTTATAAAAATTTTCGTTTTGGAATGATTTTTGTAATTACTTCATTTAAATAATGATTCAAGTATATGAGCATTATATCGACCTCTCTAAATAATACTTTATTTTACCTTCAAAACTCAAAAAAAGTAAAAAAAGTTTTAGTGACTCATGAAAAAAAAAATCTTAAAAATATTAAGTCACAGGAAAAAAAAAGTTTAGGAAACTCTGCTTTAAAGGATGTAAAGACCAATCGTATAGTGGGGCCGACGCATGTTAAATATATTGCTATCACAAATCACCACAGTTTATTTTTGAAATTCTGTAATAAACAGGACTAATATCTTATTTTAATTCAAGAAACAGTGGATTTAACAATCATAATCACGAATGAAATATGAATTCAAACTGGAAGAAATCTTTAACGGACATTTCATTCTGGAGCGTTAACTAACGCATTATATGAATATTGAAGGGTATTTTGTACTACTAACCTAAAAGAATAAATATTTAATATTGATGGTTATTTTACTTCAGTTACTTAATACATGTTAATCACATGGAGCGGTAGAAAATTTACCGATTTTTTTTCTATTACTGGTAAATCGGGAAAAATTTCAAGAGAAATTGGTATACCGGTACATTACCGGGAATTATTTAGGTCGTGAACACATATAATAAATATTCATAATAATGTTGCAAAAGTATATAAAAATAAATTGCATTCTTAACAAAATACAGGCAAAAAGCGACAATTTTATGATATTTTATAGTAATTCTTATACTTGAATAATTTTTAACAATGAAAATAATTATGAAATACATAATTAAATAAATATATTTTTTAAAAAATAAGTCAATACGAAATATTTACGAAATAATCCCACCGTGGAAATGGGGTTTTTTTTTGGATTCTACACTTGTTGTTTTAATAATTGTGCACTATTTTTATGTAGGTAGGTAGGTTCTTCATCAATTAAGATTTCAGCATTTTCTCCCATATTATTACGTCTACATAATCATTCTCCACATCATTGTATTCTTCATTATCACTTATATTGTCCTCAAAATTGCTAAAATAAATAGTTTCTAACATTTTTTTTTTATCCATTTCGTCTTTTTTGGGAGTGCCATATTATAAAATTACCTTCACAGCAATAAAATAAAATGAATAAAAACACTTCAGAAATAAATATTTCCTTATATTTTTCAGCTTACAATTCTCTTATCAGTAATAAAAATTATAACTAAGGTTTTTCTTTGTTGTGCAGCTAACGAAATACGTACCAAAAGTGGGCTTTTTTTTTAAATGATAACGGTATCCCTATTGACACCATAAATGATTACAGAAAAAAATCAGTGTTACCAATAATTCGGTTTTTGAATTAAATATTAAAATAAGAACTTTCATGGGGGATTTTCCCCCCACGATACCTTTTAAGGCTCCCGTCTACCTGCCATTTTGATTTCGTGGTCGTAATGTTAATCCTATGGAATTTTGACTTTAATTCTCACATCTGTATTATTTGAATGCAATAAAGTGCACTTGAAAGAGCAAAAAATAATCAATGCTTCCGTGGAATTACTTTTTCCCTAAAATTATTAAAAATATTTTTATTCTTATTTTAATTATTCGTTTTTGAGTTTTCCTGTCTTTAAAGAATATTTTCAAATATTTTTAAAAATCCAAGAAAAAAAAAATAATTCCACAGAAGCATTCATTATTTTTTGCTCCTTCAGATGCATTTTATTGCATTCAAATAGTAAAGATGGGAGAGTTCAAGTCGAAATTCTATAGGATTAACATTAAGCTGATGTAATCAAAATGGCGGGTAGACGGGAGCCTTAAGGGTTAAATGCAACCAAAGTGAAGTTCAGGGAATTGAAAGTAAGGGACAAAGAATGGATGTGTTACAGAACACGAACATACTAAATAGTAGTAATGTACTATTAGATGAATCTTAGAGAAGATGCATAAGTCTCGGTCAAGTTACAAGGACGATATCTGGATAAGCAATGTTTTCTTCAAATTTCTCACAATCCCCAAAATAAGAATTGTAACCAAGTTAAGTTTGCTGTCACTCTACCACTGTGAGAACGAACCAGTCATTCTGGCAAATCGAGCCAGATGAAGTGAACTTAAATCCTCCTGCTACCATAGCATTGGAAAGCAAGGAGGGAGAAATTAAACGCCGAAAAAACTACTTGGTTCTGTCCTCCATTTTCGACTTTCTTCTTCTTATGTTAGCTGATCAAGTTAAAAGCGTATGTTTTCCTTTATTAATTTTTTTTAAATGTTTTCAATAAAATACTGTTACTGTTGGTACGTGTGTTCAGTCTTGTGCGAAATTTAATCATCTTCTGAGTGACGTTCTAGTACGTACGTACATCTTCTAGAACGTTGGGTGTCCAGACCACATTGGTGTCACACACTCCCACATAACTATATTGGTGGGTGGCGCTGTTTCGTATAAATATTTTTCTTTTTTTTAAAAAAAAATTTAAAATTTCAATTTGGTTCAGATTTTTTAATATGTATCTTTTTTTTTATATGCGTCATGTTATTCATAAAACATTTTTTTTTCTCTTTGTTCAAACCTAAATATTCCTTGAATATTTAGGGATAGTTTAGGCATATTCTTAACGATGTGCGTATTCTAGAGCAAATAAAGCCGAGGAAACTTGAAAACGTTCGGTATAAGAATTTTACATTTGAAGTCAAAATTCTTTTGTGATGGAATATGAAGTAGAATTCTTTTAAATATTAAAGCTCTTAGACTTAGAGATTAATGTATTATCTATTGACGAATAAACAAGAATCTTGAAAAATGATCGATGATTGTAAACATTAAACATAGTTTTAAAATGGTTTTAAGGAATAGAAGTTTCGAGAAATTCCAAACAAACTTAAAACATCAAAAAGTTTTTCATGGCATGAAATTGCAATAGTTGAAATATTTGCTTGACATTACATTTGTGTGTATTTTGAACAGATTTCCATAAGTCTTGCTATAAACATTCAGAAACGACTTAAATAAGTATCCAAAAGGCGCGATAAATGTGATGTATCGAAAAGAAATATAAAATCACACATACAGTTATGTGGCTTCTTCAAAAAAGGATAAGAAAAGTGTATGAAATATTGATGAAGTCTTGCAAAAACATTACTGTATATAAAAACCATTATCGAGAAGTTATTCTTAGAAAAACTTTTACATTTCGGAATACATAATAGTTTTAAAATAAGTGATTGTGGAGTTCTTACAAGATTTCCGTAATCTCTCCATGCTATTTTCATTCATTTTTACAACGTTTTTCTGGGTGTGTGTGTCATCAAATTTTCGATCGTTAATTTAACCAACTTCCCATCAAGCTAGAGCTTTGAAATTTTGGGAATCGTTCGTACTGGCCTAACAATGCAATATTTAGACGTTTGCGAGAAGTTTTAACTAATATTTCAATAATTTTAATAAGTCAAAATATTCTTTCCTCTCGGCGCTTTTAGGATCGAGGAAAAAATTTCTTTCCCCCTCTGGGAACACCGCGCACTCCCCACACCACATGAGGCCTCGTAAAACTATTGTACTCACAAAGGGGAGATACTATCTCCCTTTTACTATCTCCGAGATAGTAAGGGTTGCTGACTTTTAGACAGTAATCATTCGCAAGAAAGAAAGTTTCCAATATTTGGCACCATGTCTTATCACAATAATTTTTTCTGAATTCTGGTTCCTCTTTTTTTTTAATAGAATGGCTTACAAATTTTCAAATGCATGTTTTGATTTTATGAGTATTATGAATTTTTTAATACGCTCACAAATATCTCTTTTTTAGTAAATTTTAAAGTTAAAAATAACCAACAGTTTTAACTAATATTTCAATAATTTTCATTAATAAACTTTGCCACCATATAAAAACGTTGGTTTTTGTATCGAATTATTATAGATTTTACATAGAAATTCATACAATGCTATGGATATATTTAGAAGTGTTCAATGAACGCGTTTTCTCTCTTAAGTCACAATGACGTAACATATTTCAATCAATGATATTGAAGATAAGATTTCGTAATTTGTTTAGTGATTAGCTCCTTTACTGATAGTGGCTACGGAACTTAGTGGTGATGGTCGCGGACTCGCGGTCAACGGTTTTCATCGAGTCACAGGTTCGAGCCTTGATACCACTAAAGACCCGCCGTGTAGTCGGGGCTGATGCACGTTAAATCTGTCGGGGTCCAAAGTTCTCACCGATAGATTTAATAATAATGACGAGGTGTGGAAGTTAGGAAAGGGAGTGAGAGTTCATGTGTTTCCTTCGTCACTTGATAGAGGTTTAAAATTTCGAGGTCCGTCACCAAAAGTCCTCGTGTTGCTTCTAATGCGATGTTAATAAAACCAAAATCAAAAATCCTTTATTGATCGTTTAGTTACTAAAGCGTAGTTGATCTTCAGCTGATTATGAAAATAAACAACTACAATAACCCATGTTTATAATATTATTCACTATAACTCTGCGGTATAAATAGCAATATATAACATTAAATAATAGTATCTAGCTTATTATATATATATATATATATATAATCTCACAATTTTAGAAATCTATTTTATTTGATCACAATTTTCATCAATTTTAGATTTCAAATAAACTATTGTATTAACAGATAGGTTGGTATGTTTAGTTTATCCTATCAATCTACTAAAGAGTTCGAAAGAAATTTTATTTCAGTGTAAAAACATTTTATAAGATACGCTTAACGCTATACACTGTAACAGACTCCCCCCATAAAAATGAGTTCCACGTCGAAAAATAACCGTTTAAAATAATTAGAAAGGTTCACTAAAGTAAACCTTACAGTCCTATCATTAATAGTTTTACCGCCCAGATATAAGTTAAGAAATATAATAAAAAAAAGTTTAATCAGCGTTTTAAACATCATTCATTCAATTCTAAAGTCTTCAGCATCTTCATAAAGCAGTATAGTATATCGCTTTCTGTTATGGTCCGTCGTTATTAATTTTACAACTTAATGTCTAAGCATAAGCATATTTACTAAAATAAAATTGTCAAGTTAAGTTAATCTTTAAACTACTATTTATTTAAGCTATCAAAGGAATGTGCTCACTACCAGTTAACTGTGCCTCGACGCGGTTACAAACAAGTTCTATTAAAATATGAGATATCAAACTTATCCGGATACTCGGATCTGATGAATTTATTCCTAATATAAGTAGCTTCAACTAAGCAGCGTCGGATCCTTATTCTTTTTAGATCAAATACACGCTCAAGTATATTCCACACACAAGCGTCCTATTTTTCTATTCACAAAAATTCAATTCTCTATCGCTGTTTTATGAAAACTTTCTAACACGTAATAACCACACTTTAAACATTTATCTAATATGTGTAATCACGTTTCGTTTGGATGGATAGGAGCTGAAAACTTGAATATAAATTAAGAAAGTAAACCCAAGATGTTAGCTAAAGGAAGGTAAGCAAATAGTCCACGAAACAAGTTAAAAGTAGACTATATGTTGATGTAAAGGATATAGATAGAGGCATGTGGGATAACTAATTTATTCTTTGACAGTTTTTCGCAACATAATAAGTGAAACGGCAGGGTAATGGCGATATAATTTCCCTGCTTAATTAAAAAATTGTTTTAAAATTAATAATATTTCTAAATAATCTCCATCGTTAGACAACACTAATTAAAAAATCAGAACTGATTATAAATCATACATCCAGAATATGTTATGGACGAATTATTTCAGATTGCAAATGTTGAATTATTATGTTGTAATCCATATAGAAGGCTGTCACAATAATTATTAAACACACTTTGCAACATACATCACAGATTAATAACTTTATTAATAACTTTATTCGATCCTGATTAAAGTCAACATTATTTAAAAATGTAAGAGCAACTCATTGTAATTGTGAATGTCTGAGTATATGGTGTATTATTTAATGATTGCTGTTTCAATCCATTTTAACTCGGAACATTTATTAACATTGGTCCTCGGCAACGAATACTTTTGGATATATTGTTGATTTTAAACGAATTGTTTTATAACGAATTATGTGTTTTGCTAAATTGGAGTATGAAGTTATTATTTCATGAATATAAGCCATTTTGTTTGAAGAATTCGAAGAAAAAATTCTTAAAAAATTTCAGAAATTCATTAAAATAATTTTTGTAATTTTTTTTATCTTACCGTTTGCATTTATTTATACGTAATGTTTCAAACCCTATTAGAGTTATGAAAATAGTTTTTTTTACATAAAAAAGAATGCAGTAATATAAACCAATATACATTTTAGTTATGAATGTAATTAACAAAAGTATTTTTATTAAGTGACTTAAAATTTATGCAAAGCTCAAAAATGTAATAAAGTATTTATTTTAATCCTAAAAAGCGTATTTTTTTCAGTGTGACTTTGAACAATAAATAAATTGTTCGTTCCCCAGTTGATATTGAATGATATAAGAGCTTTGAAGGACAAGTAAAATCAAAAGGATGATACTACTTATTAATTAATATAGTAAGCTACGATTCATTATTAAGTAATATAGTCCTGAGCAGCAACACGAGTATTACTGAAGACTGATCTCATAATTTTGAGCTTTGATCGAGAGCTGAGCTGGCACCCTCTCTCTAGACTTCCACACCATAGTAATGGGAAAACTTGAAGTTTCGGCAAATTTAATGTGTATCAGTCTAAGTAGATGGCGGATCTTTGTGACACCATGGAAACAACGCCCCCCGCAAGCTCGCGACCATGACCACTTGACCACTGTGCTTTTTTGAAACTTCAACAATTTGTTTATGAATTCGATATCACCATTCCTATACCTCGAAGTCGATAGCCTTTATTTGAATTACATAGTTGTTAATTAGTTACATTTCCTATTACCTCAAAAAATTTGTTAATAATGTCTCAGTTTATTATTAAATAATTATTTGATTTTATTAGTGTATTGCATTTTAATGAATGTAGATGCAGAAACTAAATTTAAAGAACAACAACAATGAACACTGCTTAATACAATTTAAATTTCAGGAAAAATAATTGCAAAATTCAAAAGAATCCGAACCCATATTTAAGCCTTCATTACTGTTTATGGTAAGGGATAAAAACATAAAAGCTCTTTTATTAACTAAGAAAAATTTAAGAGATCTAATTGCTGAAAAATACAGAAATTATGCAAGTTGCTTAAATTCAAAAGGAGTTTTGAACATAAATTCAAGCGCGTAGAAAAAATGATAAATGTTTCTTTTATGTCTCTCACTCTTTGAATTGTGAGTATATGCGTGATTAAAGTTCTTTTAAAATCTTTGAAGAGTAAATTTTATGAAGATTTTTAAGGAAGAAATCATACGTTAGTGCATTTTACATACAAAAAGGGAACATACTTAAATAAAAATTGATGAAGCTAATGAGTTTTGTTAAAAAAGAAGCAAAACATAATTTGGAAGTTTTGATGAAAAATTCACTTGAGTGATTAATTAATTAGATTAAAAAAAACTAAGATAATAAACTATATTAAACAAGTATCAGGAAAAAATAATTTTAAAAGTTAGTTTAGTGCGATAATTATGGATTTAAAAAGTTAATTATTTAAGTGGGAAATATTTCTGGTAGTATTTTTGAAACATTTAATCAAGCATTAATTAAAATTTAATCAATTTAATCTTTTAAAAAGACTAAAACAATTACCGTAAGAAAATGGATGACATTATCGCTTTTTGTGATATCTTATTCTTAACTAGCTAATAAAGAAACATTTCAAAAAATCAGTCTCTATTTTCCTTTTCCCCCCTAAACTGTAACTGACAGCTGAAAATAAACTTCACAGTATTGTTACGAGGGTAGTTCAAAAAGTACTTGTATTTGAAGACTGATGATATCATTAAGGTAAATTGTTGTTACCAGTGGGTGCTGCCATCTGTTAAACGGAGCCGAAAAAAATTTGACTTTGATTCATAAGTTAGTTTTGATTCGGTAGTCATTTGCTGTCGAATCAAAATTTGATTGAGGCCGTATCGAGTTGTCGACGTCAATATGCATCGAATTATCACCATCGGTGGGACCTGGATTCATGATTATGCACCGGAAATCAAGAAAAAATCAAAACGTTGGGTTTCGTCCGGAGAATCATTTCCAAAAAAAGGCGAAGATAGTCTCATTGGCTGGAAAAGTTACGACAAAGAATTTTTGAGGCGCGAAAGGCGTCATGATCACGAATAAGAGTAACTGAAACTTTGATAGTTTTTTTTTGTCCCGATACATTCTAAAAACAAACCATTTTCGATGCTACGAGCACCATCTCTTGGAATTTCTAAGAACTTATTGAGCGACCCAGGTAATATATTCCTCATGCAACACAGCAATGAAATAAAAAATATGTCAAATAAGCCTTTTGTTAAAATAATTAAATCTATAGCGATCTTAATTCTTTTTTTATGATGTAACTAGTTTCCGATTTTCAATAACTAACTTATGGACAAAAGTACGAATTAATAAAATGAAAATGATCGCGTTTTATATAATCGTTGTTCTAATAAAGCAATATTAAACAAAATTTCTATTTTCCTTTTTGTTAAACTTTAATTGATAGTTGAAACTACTCTTCCTATTATTGTTAATATATCATCCATGTAACACATTGAGATAAAATTTATTAATTATTAAGTAAAATAAGTCTACTGTAAAAGTAATTACATATATAGGATCTTAACCTCTTTAATCACATGCATAAATCATCTTCCCATATTCAACAACTAATTAATGGACAAAAGCATAAGTAATGAAATTGAAAACATCCACTTTTATTTTTTCAAAATATTATACGTGTAATAGATTTTAACCTTTTGAAATGATGTATTTGGTTTTGGTTTCATTATCGTTGTACTAGAAGCAACACGAGGTCCATTGGTGATGGATCTCGTAATTTCGAACCTCGTACAAATATCGAAGAGGACACTTGAGTTGGCATCTCCGTCTTCTGACTTTCACACCCCGTCAACGGGAGTACTTTGGGCCTCGACAGACTTGACATGCATCAGCGCTGGCAACACGGTTGGTCTTTAGAAGCATCAAGGCTCGAACGCACAGCTTCAAGAAAAATGTCAGCCGCGAGTACTCGACCATGACCTCTAGGTTACCGTGGCCACGAAATGACGATATGGAGGATATAAAAACGCTCTTATGTAATAAAGAATTTAGTTAGATTTAGAGTTCATGACCTATTTAAGTAAATTATCTATACTTAAAATCTTATGAGTTACAATTCTTATCAACTGAGCTTAAAATCAAAACACTAATACGAAAACCATTTATGACTATTCAACTTAGAAATAATGGTCGCAGAAATAAATTAGAGGAAGGAGTTAAAAGTGCAAGCCTTTCAGTATTGACATCAGTGCCAAAAATCGAATACAGTGGTGTTCAGAGCTAAAATCTTGATAACTGGAAATACTTATTCCCCCCCCCATCACAGGTGCAGTTTAATGACATACATCAGAAGCATTTCATTTGATTGTTTTGTTCCACCTGTTCGGAGGTGGATCTTTGATAGTACTCGGTGCTATTACTAGGTATTCTATTGGATTTCTAGCCATTCTATAGAATCAAGTAGCTCCTTAGACTCATTTTAACGTTCTCTAGAATTACGTTCATCCATTGATGTAGACCAGAGGTGCCCAACTTTTTGCATTACCAAGCGTCAAATTTTTGACATTTGATTTCAGATGCCCTTTATAACTTGAACACTTTTTGTACAGTCTTGAGTTCAAAGTTAGATGTTGGTAAATAGCGATAATAATAGAATCTGCTCCGCCTAGGGGAGGAAAAGGAATAACTTAAACACACACAAACATGCTGTTAAATTAATTAGTTTATACCAGTTTAATGTAGTAGTTGCGGTGGCCTAGTGGTCGTGGTCACGGACGGCGTCGTTTAAGTCGAGTCGTGGTTTCGAGTCCTGATGCCACAAAAGACCCTCAGTGTGGCGAACCCGATGCATATTAAATCGGGTCGAGGTTCCAAGTCTTTCAACTGGCGTAATGTGGAAGTTTGGAAAGGGAGGTGCCAGCTCACACACAGAAGTCGTTCTCGTCACTAGACCGAGGTTCGGAATGACGAGGTCCATCCCCAAAAGTCTACGAATTGTTTCTTATTGCGACGTAAATAAGAAATAAATTATTCAAATTGATATAATTATGTCACAAAAATATCACGCGATCCTTAAACAAGTTAAACTTATAAAAGTTGAAGCACATTCCATTTTCAGAATATTTTATCTAACATTTCTTCTCTTTATCAAATTTGACTGAAGCTCACTTGTCATCATCCAATGCGCCACAGTTTGGCTACCTCTGGTGTAGACCAGAGAAGTCAGATTTGAGCAGCGGGCCTCAGACGGTCCAAAGCGATTGTCTTCTCGACCCAACCAACATAATTTCCCTTAACAAAAATTTATTATAATATCACAAATTAGTTTTTGAAATTTCTAATTAATTATACTTAGTCGGTGATAATTAACCACGACATTCGCCAATGAGCTAGAAATGGTCAGTAGGAATCAAAGCACCATTTCCCCGCCCATCAAAAGTAAGGAATGTTTAAGCAGCCGTTAATTAAAAAATACCTACCACGTCATTAGTCTTCTACTATCTCACTTGGTGTGCCAAACTTGGTACACTTTCAGAGAAAAATAAAAATAAGTTTATTAATTTGGGCAATTATTCAGTGTTTGGTAAGTTAGTTAATGTCCGAGAAAGGGAATTCACTTTTGTCACAAATGTTTATTATTTTGTGTTAACGAATTACTCATCTGTTTTAGGCTCTTACATTCAGTATGCCTTTATCTAAACCAGCGGTGGTAAAACTAAACGAATTTTGCTTACTAACATAGGTATTTCCTAGAAAAGTTGGAATTATTGTGCTTTTGCTATTTCATTAAAATAAAATAGTCTGCTTGATACGTAAGAACGCTATTATTGTACCAAAATTATATAACATAAAATCCCGTCATGGACAACTTAAATCCTGTGATACTAATCGCAATTAACTATAGCCTATTACGAAATATATTATGAGAAAATACTAACACCCAATATATCTACATATTGTGCAATTCTTATGACTTTTATTTGTTTGAAATTGGTCCTTGGCTAGAAATGAGTTTGACATCCCTGGTGTAGACTATGTTTCCTGGTAGTTGTCTCTTGTTCCAAGTGGATAATACTCCCGTCCATAATGCAAAGTGCATCCCAAGTTGGCTTAATAGACATGAGATTGAAGTTAAACAGTTACCAAACCTTAACATTATTGAACCTGTGTAGAAACATCTTCAGTGACAAGCGATAGGACAATTCCCTCCACCTTTATAGATTACAGAATTAAGAGATATTTTACAAAAGGAATAGTATAATGTTATTTTTTGTGAGAGAACTATATATATCTATTCCCCTCGTCGTTAAGTTGCTGTTAGTTATGGACGTAATGAACCAACACCATATGAATAAAAATCATAATTCAGATTTCAGGTGTTTCCATTATTTTGCCTACCACATGTACATCAAATTTTCATTGCTACAAAAATAGATACAATTTACATTTATTTTATGTAATTTTATGGAACTTGTATTTTCGATAGAAAAAAATTAATCAGATTCTCTACATAATAGTCATTCAAAGCAAATAGTTTAGATTCATTTCAAAACTTTACAATCAAGAATTTATTGTTAGTTTTTATCAGAGGTTATTATTAAGAATCAGATCTAAATGAAGAACTTTTAAATACTATGAAAACAAGTTACAAAATCTTTTAATCGTAGAGTTTCAACTGTACTAAATGTGTATCATATTAATTAAATGGTACTTTAATTTGTAATTTTTATCAAAAATTTTTATTGAGAAAATTATTTGGGATATTCTAGAGTTTGAAATAAATTTTAAAAATTTATGTTTAACCCCCCCCCCCCCCACAGAAGCGAAAGAGGTAATGAGGAATCATATGATAAAAATTAAATAAAAACAGATTTAAACATCTTAAGGGAAAAACGTCGAACTTAATTCATGAAATAAGAACCAAAAAAAAAAAAAAAAAAAAAAAAAAAAAAATCTATTGAGGGAAAAAAAAAACTTTTCCCTTTTTAAAACCAAGCAATCTCTATTCTAGGAAAGTAATAGAAAATTATTTGTTTCATGAGTTTCCACAGATAAGACTGAATGAAATAACTAAAAAAAAGAAAAAAGAAAAAAAAAAAGTTTCATAAAGAACAAATATGCAAAAAAGTGCGAAAGCTTTGTCTCCCGTGCCCCACATGGCATGTGAAACTCAAGTACTATAATATAAAACAAGAGAGTGTATCCTTCAGCGTATAAGTAAAAGGAAAATGGGAAAAAAAAAATCACGCTAGTTTCCCAAACATCTTTCTCTCTGCATTTGCATGGAGGTACCTTATTACGTTAAGTGTAGGCTGAAACGAAAGAATCCTTTTTGGTAACTTTTTTGCATCGACATTCTATTGATTTTAACTATCCGCTTTCCTTCTTCGGAATGTTCTTGTCTTTCTTTACTTTTGGAAGGAAAAAAAAATCTAATTTTAGCCACTCATTCGCTTTTCTCGGCAGATGTTTGAGTTGAAAGTACCACTCCCACCTTTTCTTGAAGGATGTCTTATCTTTTCTTCAGTAGTTAACTGACACGCAAGCTGAATTGCAGTTGTAGTGGTATCTCTGTTCACTTCCCTCGATGGTTTAAAATGGAAGTCATGTTTGAAACAGTAATACACGTATCTCTCTTTCTGTCTTTTTGAATCATAAGTATCTAATAAAATTATGGGAAGAAAAAGCAGATTATATACACAGATTAAAGTTCCTCTTGTTGATGGGGCTGGATATTGAATCATTAAGATGTAGAATGCTTTTTTTTTAAAAAAATTAAGTTGGAAATTTTATTTTCTACCATCTTAATTAACCAAAACAAGACGAAATGAAATCACGGAAAAAACCCGTCGAATTTATGCATTTGATGAATGAGAGTGGTTCAAAAAGTACCCGTACTAGGGAGAGGAATGAAGTATTAGGAATGGGGTAAGTCACAGTAGAGAGTCCCGCGACAGTTTTTTCTTCTTCTAAAAAGTACATGAGTGCGACGCCCTTCGCATCCTCTAAAATCGTCGTCATACATTTTCCAACCTTTGAGATCATTTTCGTCTTCTTTGGAGAAGATTCTTCAAAAGCTTGGTTCTATTTTAATTGTTGCAGAGTTTCCAATGTATAATAAGGAATCTAAGTCCCATCGACTGTGACTATTCTGAGCGGCAACAATTTTGATTTTAAAGCAAATGGCTCCAAATCCAAGCTAATCTATAAATTAGGGTGAATTTGATTTTGGTTCAATTTAACTCGTGACAGCACTCACTGATAACACCAG
The DNA here is from genome assembly GCA_019974015.1 of Nephila pilipes. NCBI lineage: Eukaryota > Metazoa > Arthropoda > Arachnida > Araneae > Nephilidae > Nephila > Nephila pilipes. The sequence goes on from BMAW01040185.1 coordinate 885,628, forward strand.
CTTGTCTTAGCAAGACTATCTGTCTTCAAAATCAGCTACCTTTTGTACCAACCACATATATAATAATAATAATAAAAAAAAAAGAGCATGGCGACTTATTATAATAGAAATAACAAGTAATTATCAAAAAATGTATACACCGATTTTAGCTGAAAGTCTACGCCGTAAAACAATTCCTGTCGATGAAAAGTATTTACTTTTATCTCGAGCACATTACTAGTATTGTTTTTGCATTATGGTTAAAGTAATTTTCCTGCCTTTTCTTCAAAATTGTTACTCATTTTAACCATTTCGCGACTAACCAGCCTGCAAACGCGAGATGAACCTCTGAGGCTGGTAGGTTTTTCGCTACTCAGCCTAAATCCATGAAATTATGGAAAGATAAACACGTTATTTAATAATGTTCCCTAGAGTATAAAAATGGCATATACTTGATATATATATATATATATATTCTTTACACACTTCATATTTCATATTAATGTGAATATTATATATAATTATTGAAGTACTCTCTCTGTAATCCTGAATTTTGCCTTTTCAGCCCTGCCAATAATCCGGCTTCCGAATTCAACAGAATAATGTAGGATATCAACACAAAACTGTACATTTTTTTGTACTTTGAGCTATTTTGAATTTCTGATATTTTATTTGCATGCATTGTACTAAATTTTACACATTAGTATATAGTTTTAGTTTTTATGTGCATTATTTTTAGAGAATTTCCAGTTACCTAGCGTTTTCAATGATTTCGTGGTGTTTTGATCTGATATTTGTCGGATTATCGAGGGATTACTATATATATATATATATATATATATATATATATATATATATATATACATACATACATACATACATACATAGATAGAGAGAAATAGTTAGAATTTATATTAATATTGTTTTTTATATTTATATTTAAAAAACATTCTAAGACTGAAACGTATGCGTGAGTGTCGAAGATGAATGTGAAAATGCTCTTTCGACAGCAAGCATCCCAGCCATTAAGAAATGATTATATATAATCACACGACGGAACTATTTTATAACTTATTATTAAACAATATGTATAACTTTCCTATACGTTTTTGGAATTATAAGTTTTTTTTGATATTTTTAAAGTGTTACAATAACAAATGCAGGCTGTTTTTTCGTTTGGTTATTTTGCTTTTCCCTTCGGTAACTAACATTTCATGTTAGTTAGAATATATTGAGCATAGCATGAACTGCTATCTGGAATTTCCTAAATCAATATTTATGTCTATAAGGTTTGTTTACTCTGAAATCTTTTGATATTCTTTTTTTTTGTCGTTATTTGATATTATAGTGCATACTTTTCTACCCAGTCACTTGGTAATTTTAATTTGAAATAGCGATAAGTAAATTTCAGTAAAATTTATTTATTTTCCATGCAAGCAAATCTTGTCCTCAAAATTTATCAAGCTTGATAACTAACGTATTTATAAGCATAGTATTTATTACAATGCAAATTCAGAAAGAGATTCAGTCAGCTACCAGTTCATCTGAAATCAATTTATATTTGAAATTCAAAAAGGAAACATGCTTTGCGTTCCCACTGTTTCTGTCGGAATATATTTAAACATCTAATTTCTTTATTGTCTGTGTCTCTTTTAGTTATTTTTATCATCTATGAATAATATTTCTGCAATTCATGTGGCAACTGATTTTTACAGACAGCAGACGACAATTTGTTTTCGTGAAAAAATGAAACTTATTAGAAAACAAAAGAAATTGTTGAACATTTTTAAATTGGGATATTTTTAAAAAGTTTTTTAATTCCGTAAATTTATAAAAAAAGAATGTTTAAAAAAGTTATATTTAAAAAAATCATATTACAACAGGAAAGCCAAATAATTTTTTTTTGAATTTAACAGCGCTAAACGAAATCATTAAGATGTTTTTATGTATCTTACATTTTTATATATATTTTATATCTCATTCATATTTATATTCATATTTTCATATATATTTCTGAATTCAGATTTTTATATATATTTTCTCTATAACTATATAAATCAAAAGCAATAGCTTCCTTCCGATGCACTTATAAAAAAGTTTTATTTAAAATTCCTTGCGGTTATTTTAAATTGTTAATTAAAATGTTACATTGATTTGAAACAAAAATATTTAGAAAGAAATAAGAAATGATGAGTCTGTAATCTTTTTTGTTATTATTTCAAGAAAATAAAGTAATGTTTATAGAAACCTTGATTTTTTTCATGGCTTTATAAAAAATATTTTTTGATTTCTTAAGTTCTAAAATAAAAGGGTAGAGCTAGTTTGAAAAACAAGGAAGAAAAGAAAAGCATACACAGTTCAAATCTCCCACCTACGCGGAATAATTAAACTGGATGAAAAGAGGACTTAACATACCATAAGAAAGTGAGAAGAAACTAAAAATTCAAATTTCAAAAGGACGACATTAGAAAAAAAGTGCAAATTTTAATTCTGAAATCCATTGTGATGGTTTTTTCCCCATTTGTGATACTTTTAAAGTAATTTTACTAACAATAATTTGACATTAGTTATAATGACATATTATTACAATTATATTTTAAAACACGTAATTTAATTTGCGTATTTTGCATAATTTAATACAATTAATAATTTTAAAAATCAAGTTTTTCGTATTTAATTGTATGCAGAACGATTTATTGATGACCTCTGGTATTGCTACAATTAAGAAAATTGAAATCTAGAGAAAATCGACTTTAAAAATATTTTGTTTCACTTAAGATATAAATATAATAAAATTATTTTTACTAAAGCTTACTCAAAACATTACATTTTAACAAATTCTTACAAATTCTAAGAGGATTTTGAGTGCTCTGAATGGTTAAAACTAGTAGCGTAATAAATTAGAAAGCCTATAATTTTAAATATTAAAGATATTCACTCTTCTGTGAAGCTATTTATGTATTCATATCATTAATCAGCCTTTGGGGTTTTTTTTTACTCACAGCATTGGAAAAAATTTAATAACCTATAACAATCAAAGCAACAGTTAATAATATTTTTAAATAATCTGAGTTTATAGACAAGACGTCTAGTAGATTGACGTTTACCTATCCAATAGAGAATAAAACGTGATTTATTGGAAAAAGCCATCTGTCTCCACTCAGTGGATGTCCTGTTGTGGTACTTTTGTGCTAATTCCAGCTTTCGTCGCCAATGAACAGTCGTCACGTTAACACAAATTCATTAACCAATCCGATACACAGCAAGGTTTGTTGAATTGTCATCAGAGATAGACTTTTGGCAGCCCCTGGTCAATTGAGCTGACAGTTGGTCGACGATTGCACGTCTATTTGCCTATCTCCTCAGCCGTTATTAACCTCTATCATCTACGGCTCGTAGCATACAACATTTTGAACGTCGCCGAGTTTTGATAGTGCCGTTTTGTCGTACATGGCACAGTTTTAACATGGTGGCACGCAAACAGTTCACAAAACTAACCTTTTTGGAAATGTTACCTCCCTTTCTCCGGAAGCCAAATATCATTCTCTTTTGGACGATGGATAAATCTTTCGTTTCTGCATTATTCCAACAATTTTGCTATGTTTTCCACTTCCCTCCGATACCCTTTATGTACCTTCTGACCCATGGTAAGTGCTGCCACGTGCCTTTACAATAAGTTGTGATATCATTAATGTGACTGAACTTTGTAACAACAAAATTAGTACTACATAATATAAAACTATCGAAAAAATTTGATACTAAAAGTATAAGAAAATAAATTAAAGTACGATTCTTGTTTATACCTCACAATTTTAAAAAAGTAACGAGGAGACAACTTTCCCCCTTTTCACTATCAGCTTGGTAACGCATATTTTCCAGTTCTAATAAAATGCTACTTGCAAACGAAATATTTTCTATGGATAAGTAGGAAGCATAAATATGCTCAATTTAGCGTGATAATATAGTTAGTAAGTAAAAGTACCCATGTAAGTAGTAAAAAAGCATAGTAAGTAAAATATATAAGTAAAAGTGATAGTAAGTAAAAGATATTAGTAAAAGTGATAGTAAGTAAAAGATATTAGTAATAGTGATAGTAAGTAAAATATATTAGTAAAATTGATCGTAAATAAAAGATATTTAAGTATAACCCATGTTCAATGGTCATGGATTTCCTCGATTCTATAACAAAGTAGCAAAAGAAGCAGCAAACATTACATTTATTTTCTGCATTTTGTGTATAGATTTATTTAGATTTAAAAATTATCTAAATAAATCTATACATAGATTTATACCTCCCCTTTAGATTTATTTTAACTGTACTGATGCATTGATGTAATAGTCTACCGCCAAGAATTATTTGATCAAATTTTGATGGTCTGTTCAACTCTAGATAGTTGTTTGAGTGCATATTGACTTTGATTTGGAAGTTTTTTATTTATTTTTTGTATAATATTATATCTACGTATTAATTAATTGTTTGTTTTATTAATATTGCACTTTGAAGCAACTCGAGGGCTATTGGCAGAATACCCAAGGGGACCGAGCTCACCCAAAGGGCTTAGAGCTGCAAACCGGACCCCCGGGAAACAATCACCCCCGCACTCAGCATTTATTGAGAAAATAACATAAGATTTACATAATTTTGAAATAAAGGTTAAACAAAATGTAACCTTTATTGGCGACAGACGAGGGCTATTGGCGACAGACCTCGTAATTTTGAACCTTATTCAAGCAATGAAGAAGCCACAAGAGCTGGCTCCTCCATTTCCAAACTTTCATATCATGCCAAAGGGAGGACTTGGAACCTTTACCATATTTAACGTGCATCAGCCCCGCTATGCGGTGGATTATTAGTAGTAACAGGACTTGAACCTATGACTATCTATATAGAAGTAAAGTACTTTAAGTTTCGTTAAAACTTTTAAAATTTTTACCCATATGTTAGAATAATTTTTTGCGAACTTGTGACTTTTATTCTTTATTTTTAATTTTACATTTTAGAGGCATAATTAAATCTTCCCAAAAACGTTTTTTGGGAAGCATAGTAAAATCCGTACAGTATGCACTTCCTTTCCGTATTTTAAAAACTCATTTAAAGTTTGAAAGAGTCATATAATAGAGATTAAAAGGCACAGAGACAGAATTTCGGAAATACACCTTCTTCTGAAGTTGAAAAATAAAATTTGAAATCTTGGAACAGAGGTCTGAAAAAAAAATTTGATACATAAATCGAAAACATCTTTGAAAAACTTAAATATGCTTAATAAGAGACTAAGTAAAAATAAATATAAATAAATGAAAATAAATATATATTAGAAGAAAAACATATCCAGAGAAGAAATATTGAATAAAAATCAGTATAAATAATAATTCTGAACTGATGGATAGATTATTTCCGTCACAGACGCAACACGAGGGAGATTTTTCAATTTTAAATCTCGATCTAGAGCGACGAGGACGACACCTGAACTGGCACACTCTCTCCAAATTTTAACGAATCCTAGACACCATTTGGACGGAAACAAAATAAGCTGCGAGTTAGTGACTATTGTGATACCTCCCTTTCATTTCCTACTGTGGTCATTATTAATTTAATGTAGATAATTACACTGTTATACAATTAAATGAAGAGACATCGTAACAATAATAACGCAGTTTATTCATATTCTACAAGTTGTGAATGTACATGCAGTATTCTCTCTCAAAGTCATGGTTATGGTATCCTAGTGGTCATGGTCGTGGACTCGCTGCCGGCTTTTTCATCGGTTCGAGTTCTAATGCACGTTAAACCTATTTGAGGTCCCATCTTCCCTTGGCATGGTATGGAAGTATGTAGAGGAAGGTTTCAGCTCAGTTGTCGTGTCACTTGCTTGAGGCTCAAAATTACCTCGTTCGTCGTCAAAACCCTGTGTTGCTTCTCAATGCCACGTTAATAAACAATCAATTCACTCGGGGTCGAGTGAATAATACCTCTAAGATCGAGAGTTAGAACAGGAAATCTTCCTATATGAGGGGCGGGCGCCGGGCGGGGGGCTTTATTCAAAGTCGGTCTGCTATAAATATCCTTTGTAACAGTACAATTTCTATCACCCACCATCTACCGACTGCTAATTTTAATATTTAATTCTACTTAGCTAAAAAGTACATTTCCTCAAATATACTCACTTTGGACATCTTTACTTCAATATAATCTAAATACGTTACGTATCATTTTATCGGGAAGAAGTTTTAATATATTTAAACATCTCAGAAATAGAAAAGTCCCTAAGTACAGAGAAAATCGCGAATAGTCCAACGTTACATCAGGATCACTTGGCTATCGCAACCACTTCATGAGTTGAATATATAAATAAAAGACAAGGAACGGGACATATTATTCAGAATAAAAAGATGATTATACTAGGATTGGAAAGGGATTATTCTAGAAAGAAAGAACTTGTTGTTCGAATTTTATTCTACTTAAAAAAACTAAGAATGTGCGATTTTAAGGCGCCTTAAGGCTAGGTTTGTCTTCGCTCTGCTATTTTTTTCCTTGATTTTTTTTTTGTTGATAACAAGCTGTTTTCAAAAAATTTCTCTAAATTACAAGCAAAAACTGTTTAATTATACATGCATCTGAATGTTTTTTTTTGCGTTGTTTTATTTTAATATATAAATTTAATTTTATTAATTAACAATATTTCTTGTTCGGAAAATGTAAGCATATTATGCACAAGGAATATACATTATACGTAATTTCCCAGAAAAAAAAATAGCTGAAAATGAATCAAAAGGAGTAAATGAACAAATAAAAATTTAAGACAAACCGTCATTTATAAATTTTTGCTCTTTTCGATAAATTAAGAAGTTCAGAAATCTAACAAAACAATTTTTTTATAAAAATATTCCAATAAGCGGAAATAAATTGAAATGGTGCTTACGTAAGTATCTTCAAATATGTTTCTAAAAATTTACAGTTTTGATTTCGAAATTTTTCAAAAAGTTTGATGGATGTCTTAAAATTTATGTTACCGAACGTGCATCGCCTTTTAAAATAATACTGATGCAATAAGAAATCTCAGCTTTGAATTATTATAAATGTTTATTTAAATATTTGCGATAAGGCTCTCATCTTCCAGACATTTTGAATTCATGGGCGAGTAAAGCTAATCTAATGAAATTTCTACTTATGTTTCGAAATCTAGAATATTGGGTTTATTTGATTGCATCAAACGAACTGTCTTCAAACGAGTGAAATACGCGGAAGTAGGATTTGCCTCCTCCTCAAATTTTAGTAAGTATTTTTAAAACCTTTTACCAATATCTGATAAATACTAATTACCGGAATGGATAAAATTTCGCAAATTTCTGCATAAAATTACGCAGTAAGGCTCTCGTCTTCCAGGAAATTAAAATTGAAAGATGTGTACACACACAACATACAAACAGTAATAGTGTATAAATTGTAAAAATTATAAAAGAAACCTGTACATAATCTTACGCATATAATTGAATACTTTAATTATTACAATAAAAGTAAAAAAAAAATAATAAAAATCTCATTGCAAAAAACTTATTTATTATAACATAAACATATAACATATTTATTACGAACGTACAAAAAATATTAAAATAATATAAAAATATTAAAATATTTTTTAAATTATGAAACTACTAAGAAGATAAATATTGAAAGAATGAAAATTATGTAATTTGAATTGCTGTTTCAAGTCTTGAACTGAAACGTGTGGTAAAACATTTTTTATGGATCCAAATCATACCATTCAACAATTTACTTTATAAAAAAATTTGGTAAGAACCATGAACCGAATGGAAAAGGACAAAGATTTAAAAAAATTTTAGACACAAGACTACATAAAAGACAATTAAAACAAAATATTTGAATTCAAAGTAAACATCTTAAAATAAATCTTCAGATAAATTCCATTCTAATAATAATTAGCATTGGCTTGTACTACTATTAAATTAGACTTCAAAAACATTCGACTACTTCCAGTAAGAAAACAAAAAACGGCTCCTTCTCAACTTTCTGTTCTTTGCGACAAAAAAAAAAAAAATTGTGAAAAATTCTATTAAAATTCCACAAAAAGCAAAATTTTCAAAAATTCTAATAAAATTTTTTAAAAATATTTATTTCAATTTAAAAATTATAAAATTTATATATTTCAACTTACTTATAAATAAATTAAAAAAAATTCTGTATATATTTGTATCGCATACAACATATTCGTACATACATTAACACATTCTAGTACATGAGTGGTTCAAAAGTTCCTGTTTTTAATAACAGATGGCGTTACGAGGACAAGTTATATCCATTATGTCCATATGTTTTGAAAGACACCAAAACAAATTTGACATTGATTCATATGTTAGTTTTGATTTCGCCCTTTGCTACCAAATCATAATTTGATGACGGACACGTCGAAAAGTCGTCATCATTTTGCAGGAAATGTTTGGGTATGATTTTTTGGGATGCGATAGGTGTTATATTCATGGATTTCTTAGAAAAGGGTACAACGATCAATGGAAATCCCCATTCCCATTCCTAACACAAGTATTTTCTGAACAACCTTCGCATAACAGAGCAAAAATGCATAACTTTCTTTAGAACATTCCCTTAGCAAAAATATTGCTTTTTAAGACTGTCATTACCGAGGGAAAAAAAAACGTTATTTGAACACAATTTTTATAATTATCCTTCCGCTTATTTGAAAAAATAAATTGCATTGAATGTGCATTAAAAGACAGGATAACAGCATTTAAAAGACATCAATACAATTTATGAATAATTTATTCTATATTTTTTTATAGTAATTACACATACACATTCTCAGTAAATATGGCAATTTTAGTTAGTATTTTCCATTTTTATGGGCATCAAACAAAAAAAATATTGTAACATAGGAAGGAAAAGTAAAATATTGAATACAATATGGACTAATATTAAGGTGTTTCTTTTTAAGGAAAAAATACTCATAAAATCAAAAGCAGAAATGAGGAACTCAAATTTAGTTATTAAAATAAATTGACCGAAATTGGTTCGGTTTTTATCTTAAGATAATGAAATAAATTCCGCAAAATTGGTATAAATTGTTCCAGAATATTCTCCGAAATAAATAATTCATTTTGTTTAATTAAAAATCCAGATCCCTTCGGATTCCATTTAATTTTCATTTCTGTAACTGTAGATAGTTTTCAATTAAGATGATTTGTTGCTTTTCAATTTTGTTGATAACCAGAGGCAATTTCTATGTTATTTGAGAGTTATCCTATTTTATCCTTCTCATTTGGATTTTATTTATCAAATTCTGAAAATTACTTAGATTAAATTGTAGACTTAAATTGTGAAACTTTGTTATCAATGCATATAAATTATTCTGTTTTTACTGGAATTGGGAAACTTAATTATTTAAATATATAAAATACTGCTGTTAGATAATCGGGTAAAATCAAATAATTTGATTATTTCTTATTTTTTGCTAGATAAGAGATAATTTAAAATTTTTGATTTTAAATTTTAGATATATTCCAAAATTTGATTATACTTAATTTGATTATTCTTACTTTATTTCATTATAAATAAAAGTATTAGTAATTAGATTCATTTTATTTAAAAAATATGTTCTTTATTGATGATTCTATTTGTAATCCGACACAAATATACATTTCTTCTTATAGTTGTTTCAAATTACTTAATTATTATGACAATATTATAAGAACTCTGGAACTGATAAGTATTTTTATTGAACTTGTTTATTACCAATATATAAAATATATGAGAATTTTCAATATGCTTAAATTACAGAAGATCACCGAATAATTTGATTGTTCATTTTTCCTTTTTTACATACTATTCAGTGTAATTAAAATTGAACGACTATAGAAAATCATAGACAATAGAAGTTAAGAAGTTTAAAAAAAGTGAAAGGAGTTCTTGAGAGATAATAAAATCTCATATTTATGTCCTTGATCATCAAATAAAATTAATTTGGTTTAAAGTATTACAAGAACTAAGAAAATTAAAAATTTAAATTAAAAGAAACTAAAAGTTTATTTAGGGAAAAGAATTTAAGAGACGAAGGAGATAATTTTTTACTGATGGTGAGCAAAGCCTAGTGTGAATGGAAAGAGTTGGTTGTAGAGAGCCAACTTTCTGATTGGACAAGGTAAAGGGATAATTAAAGGGAGTGGGATTGGAGATTTAGACCTTTTAGAATTCGTCAGAAATTATATTTTGGAATAGTTTGTGGTAGATGGAATTTATAAAGAGTTTCACCATAAATTAATGAAATACATTTAACAATTCTATCCTAGTTTTAAACTACTCTCAATTGAAGAAGACAACATATGGATTATTATCTCAACCACCAAACTTTCACACTACGCCATGCGGAAATTTGGAAAGGGACTATGTAAGCCCAGTAATCATGATGGTTTTGAGGATAGTTATAATGAGTTCAAGGCTTTTTCTGTTCATTATTGAGGGTAGAATGATTGAGGTTTTTGACCCTCCAATTTGTGAAATAACTAGATGTGGAAGCTAGAAAAGTGAAGTATCAGCTTATATGTCGTTCTCCTTATTTGAGTATGAATTAAAATTGTAAGGCAGTAGACTACAGTTAATCGTATTTCTCACTAAATGATTAATAATAGTTGAGAGTGTGAAAGTGAGAGAATGAGAGAGAGAGACTTCAAAAATAAACTTTACCAAAAGTAAATAACTTTTTTAAGAAATTTTGCTTCTATTATAAATTGTTTAATAATTTTTGTATCAATAATATGCAGTATGAAATAGTTTATAGAAATTCAGTTTGAGCAAAGCTTATCAGGGAATATACAAAAGTAAGTATATTTCCAATCGTACAGAAAATTCAAATTCTACTGCTCCCATTTTAAAGAAGCTTCCATTTTCTTCAATAATTTTTTCCCTGGAGCTCATTGCCTTATAAAAATAGCCCTGCCGCAATTTTAAATTCATTAATAAATCTGTAGGAACTGAAGCGCATATTGTAACTGCATAAAATATGCTTTTTTTTGTAATTTAACCCAAAAGAAAAACACACTCACATAAGTGAAAAAAAGTAAGTAACTGACCAAATCCTGAAGCATAGCTCATGACTATTCTACTATATCATTTGCAATGCGGAATATTAAAAGAACGGGGGAACTCTCAGTATTTTAATTTTAAACTACTCATTGAAGTTGTATTTCCACGGATACTAAAATTTCAAATATTTTGCAGTCCCCACATTAATGAAACTTCAATTTTCTTCAATTAATGTTCTTTTTTTTGAGTTCATTGGCTAGCAAAACAAACTCTGTTGTAAATTGTATATATTATACCAACAATATTGTTCCAATATATATACATATACATTTCTCGTATTAATTAAATTACAATATAATTAATTGCAGATTTTACATAAATTTACACAACAAATATTATACTTTATAACACCCACACCCACCCACCCACTCTCTCTCTCTCTCTCTCTCTCTCTCTCACACCTGCACACACACACACACACACACACACACACACACACACACACACGCACACACACACACACACACTCAAACTACCACGAAATTTATTACTATGTCATTTGTGTGATCTTACAACATATGCTTCTTTAGATTGGCGTTGTCAATGATCAGTAACATGAGGATTTAAAAACTTCTTGTATTTAATTGTTAAAGACTTGTCGTTAAGTCTGAAAGCTTATATCCTATCTGAATTCAAGTAATCGAGATAGTTCTACGATCGCAATTGGTATTATTAGGAATATGGTATATTTGCATTTAAAGATGTTGGGTATTTTATTCATCAAAGTATTTTTCTACCCCACCATGTTCAGTAAGATGTTTTGAGCTTACTGCATTTACATACTTATATTGAAATGAATTCATAAATATAAAGCTTGATTTTAGTATATAAATATTTTTTCGTCTCAACAATGCAATTTCTTAAAATTTAAAATTTTATATTACTAATAATATAATGTAAAATTTAGTTGTATAATTATCGTTGTTACTTTAACTGATAAGATATTAGTAAAGGAATAGGAATATCACATATTATTGATTTTCGTATCA
>BMAW01040185.1:907117-920246 GCA_019974015.1 Nephila pilipes
ATCGCTAAAATTCTAATTATGTCAAAATGAAAATTTCTGGTATTAAAATAAAGTGAAGATAACAATTGCAAGTACTAAATTTGAAAGTCTGATTTATTCAAAGAATTAGCAGTTTTAGATCATCATCAAGTTCATTAGTTTGATTCCTTAAATAAAATCACTTTAGTAATTTTCTAAATTAATGTTAATTAAAAGTTAATGAAGTTTTTAATTAAAAGTTTGATAATGCCAATGTTATGTTAAATTTAATGACAAAAGTTAGTGATTAATGGATATAAAAATGGTTGATTCGGTTGAGACTGAAACAATGAATTGAACTGGTTTTATTTTTTTTCTAAATATGTATGATAATAAGTGTCATAAACATATTTATATAATCGTCCCTGATTTTGTTAAATTAATAAAAGTTTCTAATTAATAATTTAACAGTTTTTGAATATGTTTCATATCGATACATTTATTTTTCAATGATAAAAATAAAATAAGATTAATAACGGGATAAATAATGTGATTAAATTATTAGTGTTTGATTGACTAATTTAATGTAGATTTTCCTTCCACTCAGGGTTTTCTAATCTATTTATTTTCAAAGTGACTTTTTGGAGCAAAAAAAAAAAAAAAAAGTTTTTTCATTCACACACACAAAAAAAAGATAAGTGTCTCTCGATGATTATGCTACAAAACTTTCTTTCTTTTATTTTCCAGGACTATTTTTACCTTTAATTAGTATTTTCCTTAATATGTTTAAAATATATTACTAAAGTGAGTAAATAAGCTTTTACTTAACATATAAATTTTACATTAAAACTATAAGAAATTAAATTATTTAAGGGAAAAATAACACAAATAGAAAATAGTAAAAATTAAATTTAGTTCTAGAAATATAATAAACTTCTTTGTTTTTTTAAATGTAATTCAAGTCTAAAAATTGTTAGTATCTTCATCGCAGAAAAGTTTTCAAAGTAATCTTCTGTAATAATATTCTGAACCTACGAAATCTTTAGACAATGTAAGACACTGAAAAAATAAAAAAAATAAAAAAACAACGAATGCGAAAAAACTAATTATGTTAAAGCCAAAATTAGAAAAAAATTATACTTTTGTTATTTTCGAAGAAATTCGGAAAAACTAATTATATTAAAACCGAATTAGAAAATACGTATTTCTGTAATTTTAATGCAAAAAATAAGATGTAATTCTTTTAAAAAAAGTAAGTGCATATATATTGCATAAGAAATATTTTTATGTTAATTATTTCTAAATTCTAAGATTTAGTAGCTTCTTTGGTTTTGTGTAGTAGAGACACATTTTTCATATGAAATTTATACAATGATTTCTATTTATATGTGAAGTATATATTTGTATTCAACGCAACTTTTACTGACATAGAATCGAAGAGAAGATTAAACTAGTATCAATATGTTTTTTATACAGCGACATTGTGAATGAGTTGATTCTCTTTTCGTAGGTCTTTTTTTTTCTTAAGTGAAATGCTTTGTGTCTTTGGCAACAGCTAGAATTTTTTTTCTTCGTTGACGCAACTTGTGGATGTTACCATGTCAGTGGATGAAAATGTAGGAAAAGAATGTCATTTATTGTTGTGAAAAAGGACTAATGGATTGTTTTTTTTATTTGAATCTTTACAAATGTCACTCTCAAAAGAATTGAAAGATCTGATCAAGGAATAAAGGGTAAGGGAAACATTTATTTTATTTACATAGCTATTGCTTGGTTTTCCTTGAAAATTGAAGATTAGAATGTTTTGTAAGAATCTAAGTCATTGGTAAAAATATATGAAATTTTTTTCTTATTCAGTTCATAAAATCAATCATTCAGATATCTTTAATATACAAATAGATATCATTGTGTGTTAAGGAATTGTTATTAAACTGCCTTGCAATTTCACCTCTCGCATTAAAACATCGAACAGTTCTTGTTCTAACGATGAATGTCTCACAAAAACTGTTGAGAACCATATATTAGTAAGAATAGAATAGAGGACACCGAAAAAAAGAGGAAAATAAGGTGCCAGATTCAAGAGATTGAGAATCGCTGATTTATAGACTTACATCTGTTTCAAAACTACATTCTTTTCTTAAATATAACAAAAAATGTTAAATGATACAATGATATATTTTTACAATCATAAAGCTCCCCTTCACTATATTCTGAACTCCTGAACGTAGTATTAATCCAATAGAAATTTTATTTTAAACTTCTCAAATTAAAATTGTTAGATTTATTTGAATATCATAAGGTTCTTTTGAAAGAAAAGAGTATTGAAGAGGTTTTCATGAAATCATATTTCCCTCTAAATTTTGAAAATATATTTAAATATTCAAATTTCGAAAACGCTCAAGCGAATCATTAAATCAGACACAAAAACATTTTCAAAAACTGGGAAAAAAATGTAATTTAAGAGAAGCTTTTAATATTCTCTTACGGATATATTTTATTGTTTTCAAGAAAAAGAAGGTATTCTTTCCATATAACTAACCTTACATATATTTTCGAACTGAAAATAGCTGTGTGTGTGATAGGCGGATTCTTAGGAAATATAGCAAATTTTAAAAGAATTTTTTAGAAGATGAATTTCTTGTGATTGATAGTTTATTAATGTCTCCCCAAAAGAAGCAACACGAGAACGACTTTCGGCGATGGACCTCGAAATTTTGAGCCTTAGTTAAGTGAAAAGGATGATATCTCAGCTGGTACTCTCTTTACAAATTTCCTCACCACTCCAATAGGAGAGAACCTCGACATATTCATGTGCATCAATCCCTCTATTAGACAACTCTTCAATAGCACCAGGACTTGAATCCACACCCGAGGGAAACAATGCCGGCGTCAAGCTCGCAACCATCACCACTTGGTGGCCACGTTCACTTATGTAGCTGAAAGAATTTATTTAATGTTTATCATGCATATCAAATGCAGAAAATTAATTTGCTGTTGTACCTTACGCTTTCGGATAGAAAGGCTAAACACAGCCAATACGCTTCGTGTTTTTGAACTAGGGTCAGATGACGAGTTCGACACTGTGTCGGTATCCCGTCTCCATTTTCACTCCTCGTCAACACGAAGACTTTGAGGCCCGATATATTTAACTAGCATCAGTTCCTCTACAAGATCGATCTTCAGTAGAATTGTGACTTTGGGCTCTTCGCGGTTTTCTCTTCACTAACCTTGGGGACTTTTAATTAAGATTGATTGCTTTTGCTAAACAACCTTTGCCTCACCAAAAATGAAACGTGAATATTCAGATTACAATTAGGTAGAAATAAAGTGAAACGAGGTAGATAGGAATTATATAAATTAAACTTGAGACACACGAAAGAGGTCGAGTGGTTCTAGCGTTTGGCAATTGTTCCAGATTCAAAGACGGGGTCGAGAATTGTTGCAAGTTATCAGTAGCGTAGTGAAAGTTAGAAGTCATGACAGCTTCAACTTTAAACTAGTGGTAAAACTCTGTTAGTTTGTTATTGATAGATCAAATTAATATATTTAGGGCGCTAATTGGGAAAAACCGTTTATATTTGTCGTTATACTAATAATTCGCCAATAAACATATTGTTGAACGTTTTATTGACTTTTAGTGCTACTACTTTGAGTTTAGCTATGACACAAGAGGCGAATAGGAATAGTTCGCCGTCACAGAATCAGGATGCGAATATTCTACATGAATGAAACATTGCCTATAACGAGCTGGATACCATGCCCTCTCGGCTGCAGATTCCAATATTCATCTAATATTTGAGAGAGGTATTAACAATATATTACAGTTATATATTTAATCAAAGATTAAGCTGTGAATTATTTATTTCTTATATCTTTAAGTATTGTGGGATTTTGTTTGGTTATTTCACGTTGCGTTAGAGCTAACAAGGCCTATTGGTTTCGGATAATGAAAGTCGGAACCATAATAATTGGGCAAATACTAATAGTATTAATGATATCATAATATATTCAGAATGTCATTGTTTCTGTATTCTGTGAAAAAAGGTTACATTATATTGTTTTTTTTTAAAACTCAATATGAATATTTAGATAACACCTCCCATGAAAGAAAGAATTTGGCTGAAAGATTTAACACTGGAAATATTCTTAACTATCTAATTCAAGTTAAAAGTTGTAACAACTAAATGTGTATAGATAGTAGGAAAAACCCTTACAAGTTGTCATTTTAGGATGAATCTGTCCGAATGTCCTCATCACTTATAAAAAACGTTTCCAACACTTAAGAATTTCTAAAGGAACATAAAAACTGCAGATCTCACATTCCATTGAATAATTTCTCCTAATGTGATATTTCGACCACACGCTTTGCAGGAAGCACGGTATGAATGTTTGTAAGCATAATGTTTTTGTATCAAGCTCTACGTAACCAGCAAAACTACAGTCATTTTCAATAAATAATGAATCAACATCTGTTTGGATCTTCTTTCTTGATTCAATTTTGTTCAGCAATTCATTCACACTCTGTTCAGATTTGTATCTTGTTTACGTATTACCCACATGATTCCTCTTTTTGGGATGTTTACCTAGCGATTGTTTGACGGAATCAACCGATCTTATGTTTCAAATTTAGAAAGTAAAAAACCTACATCAGTTTTAAATTATAAAAAGGTCACTTTAGAATACGAAATACTGAAAATTAGCGTTGAGATTCACGAACCAATGCATCAAAACAAAAGATAAAGTATGAGTAATAATTTCAGTTAATTAGTAGATGATGGTTAATATTTGGAATAAAAATAACTTTACATGTGAGGCTTGCATTCAGAATTTTTAATCACAATGAAAATCAAAACGTTAGTTGGAAAGAAAAACTGCTGTTCTCGGGGAAATGACAGCTGTCACCGAGCAACAAAAATGTAAACATAGTTTAAATCCCCTTCTCTCTTTATTTTTTAAATAGCTTCTATTCTATTGAGAATATCTCCTCGCTGGTTCTTTTAAAAAATTCAAAACAGATTTGTTCTATTAAATAAATAATAATAAAAAAAATTCAATTTTTTTTGAAACTTTAAACGGCATTATGCCCCAGAAAATAGAGAAGATCACAGAAAACTTATTAACTTCGAATTAAGTTATACTGTTATAGCTGCTTTAAATGGATTATAATAGTTTAAGTCTGATTTCTAAATTTAAAAATTGCTTAAATCCTCCACTCTCCTTATTTTTAATAATTTCAATTCTATCGAGAACATCTCTACACGTTTCCTTTTAAAAGATTCAAAAAGATTTGTTCTGTAAATAAACTAATAAAAAATTCTATTTTTTGAAACCTTAAAGGAGATTAGACCCTTAAAACAGAGAAAAGCTCATAGAGAAACTAATTAACTTCGAGTTAAATAATGCTGCTATAGCTATTTTAAATGGATTACACTAATCAAATCAAACATGATTTCACAAAATTTCAGATCGATATACTGTCTTAAAAACTGTTCAATAGTTTCACTTAATTAGTTTTGCTGTTTGCTTAAATGACGACAATGTTAATTGCAATGGGAAACCGCTGATTTTTAATCTTTACTCTATCACGTTTAAAAATGTTGAATTACCAAACGACTTTTTACCAAATATATATTCTTACAAAATAATAATAAACGAATTTTTTAGCCATTTTTAACTCACTAATTTATTAGATCAACCATTTTTGAATTTCATCCAAAAGAGTAAAAATAATAATAGTTTTTCATGGTATAATGTTTTTCTCTAATTGTGGAAATTATAATTTTTTTTTTTAAAAATGGGAAAATCCATAAGTGAATAATTAAAATATACATATTAATATTTTCAGACATTTCATTGAAAATATAATTCTCCAGGAAACATTCTTTGCTATTTCGTATGCACTTCATTGCAGTCAATATTATTATTGCACTTTTGAGGAGGAAAGTAGAAATTATAAGGATTTTATCTTTACACTCAAGAATTCAGAATTGCTAATTGACGAGAGCCTTAACTGGTTAATATTTTCCATATCTCAATTTGTACAATGCTTTTCTTTTTCGAATTTTAAGCAATTAGTTTGAAGTCTGTTTATTATAATTTACGTGACTGAAACAATAAAAGAAGCAAATTTTATTTTGTAAATATTTGCAGCAGTATTTCTTAATACTTAGAATACTTGATACAAACACATGCTAATATCCTAGAATTTAAAAAAATTTCAAATATGATAGAGGAAAGCAAATTATTTTATCAAGGGAATTGATCCAATTGATTATATTGCGTGAGCTGTCATAAGCCAACGAGTGTCATTTGAATAACAGTAAATAAAACGCATAAATAAAATTCTTTTTTGTATGCTCGCGTCCTTTATTTATATGCACCAAACATGCTTATAAAAAAATTAAAAAATCACTTTTTTAAATTCTTACTATTAGCTCACACACACACTCTCTATATCTTGTTCAAATTTTCAGTCGTTAATAAAATACTTTTTATTCATCCACTCAAGTTCAAATACATTTTTTAAATTTGTAGTGGATGACACTTGATGTTAATACAGTTTTTTCAAATACTAATTAAATTTCATTGGTGAAAATGCAGTTTAGCCCAACCACTTGGCGCGATTTTAAAAATTGCCAAACTTGGCGATTTTTTTTTGGCTGAACGTTAAGTTCGCGAAATGGACCAAGGTAGCCACATTTGGCAAAATACCGCAAAATAATTCCTGTCTCCAAGGCTGGTTGGGCTAAACTGCATTCTAACCATTTTATTTACCGGATGAATTTATTTTGCCACTTAATATTGCGATTCTGTCATATGTATATAAATATTTATATTAATTGTTAATTATTTAATAAGAAGTAACTAAAATAAAATTTTTCTTTGTTTACCTAAGTAGGAATTGACTTAAATTTTTTTTATATTACTTGTTTTTTTAGAAGCACTATGCAATTTTCAACACGTGCTTTCTTAGTTGAATCAGATAAATTTAGAGGTAACCAGAAGTTGAATTGGATCAAAATAAAACCAAGAATATCGATTTAAGTAAAATGTACGGATGATCAAAATAAAGAGGACTGATCACAATGTTTGTGACATTGATTTTGTCTCATGAAGTATTACTGTATGTAAACATTCTTAAGATTATAAAGATCTATTTCAATAACCGTTAAAAATTCAAGTCTCGTTATTACCATATGCCGCCTGAGCCAATATTAGTCTTTGTTGCTTGATTCAACTGGTTAAAATTGAAAATGCTCCCATTTTTATCGGAGATAATTTCATATAATTTTTTCAAGCAAAAGTTAAAATTCTTTGTTTTCAATGTTCTAAAGCAATTATTCGAAATGCTTAACAATTTACTCACTCTTACATGAAACGAAATGTTTAAAACTTTGACAAGCAGACATAATTACATCATATATGCTGTTAAGCTAAATACTTAGTTCATAAGTTAAATGAAGAATCTAGTATAGTAAAGAGGGAAATAGTTCTAAAGCGTTTTGAATGGTTGTTTTGTGTGTCTTAAAATTATGCCTTAATTCTATTTAAAATTATTCAAACTTTCGGCTTATTTTAAATATAGTTTGCTTCTAGATTTTCACATTTATAATAAAAGGGAATGAATGAACTGGGGATATTTTCAACTAATTTAAAGAGCATATATAAAATTAATATCTATGTACTTAAATTTTCTGTATAATTAATACCCATGTAATTAAATTTTCTGTATAATTAATACCCATGTAATTAAATTTTATGTATAATTAATATCTATGTAATTAAGTTTTCTGTATAATTAAAGAAATAATTAAATTTTAGGCATTTCAAAATTTTAGTTCACCAGAAACGAATAAGAAAAATGCTAAAAGCAGCAAAATAACATAAACTCATTTTTCCTTTTAAGATTGTAATACAAAACTGCAGAATTTCAAAACTTTTTTCAAAGAAGTTTTTTCAACTTCGAGACATGTTTTCAGAAAAAGAATTGCATTTTTGTTTCGTAAATCTAATAGTTTAAGCCATTTTTTGAGCTTAAGTTTAGTTTCTTTGGGAAGTTATCAGGTAACAGACAGAGCAGTACCATTGAAAGAGATCTTTGTAGTTTTATACTGTGGATAAAATCAATATCTTGTACAATATATATTTACGAAAAAAATATTTAGATAATTTGTAATATGTGCTATAAATTTAAGCATTTAAAATTTAAAGATGGGAATAAATTTTTCAAAAAACATACCCACTTGTGTTTAAATCTTTATTAGACTTTGATTTAGAATTGATAGGAAATTAATAGGTTGGTTGATTGTTAGTTTGGTTTATAGCAATAAGTCCTTGTGGAGCATATTTTGCCAAACTCAATAAATCGTACTTCAAAATGTAAAATATTTTAAAAGTCTAGTCCTGGATAATGACATAGAAAAAGACGCTGTTTCAAATAACATTAAACATATGGAGTAAAACCAGTGTCATGTAAAAACGAATATAAATAAAGTCGATGTTAATAAGTGAATAATTTATATAATTGAATATCTACTTTTAAAGGAAAAATGCTTTTAAAATTTATTTCGTATATCTATTCACAGAGTTTATTGCTTTTTATAAAATTATTTAAAATGTTTGTAAGAAATTAGGGCAATTAAATGCTGCATTACGCACTCATAGAATGAAAAAAAAATTCATAAATTAGATACAAATATTTCAAACTTAATATTGAAATAAATTGAAATTTTAAATGTAGCAGTAACAATAAAGACGAGGTACGACAACCAAAAATAAGCCTAAAACGAATAAGGAGTATTTTTAAAAATGGATGTTAAAAAGTTTTTTTTATATATATTTACGTATGAATGAATAAAGTTGGATAATATTTATCTAAATACATTCAAACAAATCTTGCACGAAAACTCTGAACTTTGAATTAGTTTCATTACGACCATCTGCTTTTAGTTGTACAAAAATGTGTAATGGTTTTTAATTCTTTTCTGAGTTTATGCGAAACAACTAATATTATCCCTGTTTTTGACATGACAAGACCTAAATAATTAAATCAGGAACCGAAGACCATATAAACTGAAACTCTTCATAATCTCAAGTTGAGTGGCCTCGATAGCCTATTGGTCATGGCCGCAAACTCTCGACCTGCGTTTTTGTCGAGTCGTAGGTTCGAGCCTTGATGCTTCTGAAGATCCGTGGTGTAGCCGGGGCTGATGAATGTTAAATCTATCGAGGACCAACGTCTCTCCCCCAGCATGATGTGGAGTGGAAGTTAGGGGATAAAGATGCCAGCTCAGGTGTTTCCTTGTCACTTGACCGAGGTTCAAAATTATGAGTTCTGTTGCCAACAGGCCTCATGTCACTTCTAGTGCAACGTTAATAAAATCAACCAAACCAACCTCGAGCTGAAGAAGGAAAGCGTTGTGAGTAAATAATAAATACAAGTTCACTGAGATATAAAATGTTTTGTTATGGTCTTTATTGTCTCAGTTCTGTAATGGTCAAATAATGGCATATCTTTCTTAACTGACTCATCTGTCATATAGTCACTCAAACACAGTTCAAGAATTCAATCAGTTACTTTTCAAAGGATTGTTTATTGTTTCCTTAAAAAAGGAGAATACTCTCTACTAATTCATTGTCCCTTCACGCAGATACTAAGAACTTCTATAAAGTATCAAAAATAGCTCTTACCGGGATACGACGTGAGTTAATTAACAACGACGAACAAACAGCGTCGGGTCCTAGTTCCTGAAAATCACACAGACACGCAAGTAAATCCCGCGTACTATTCAAAGCCTTCAAACTTTTCCTACCGCAATCTTTCTACTACCGTAACTTTTCTATCCTCAAATTCAATTCTCTGTGGTTTCATACGACTTGATTATATCTTTTTCTACACCCTTCAGAAATTTGCCAAATTACGTAACCACCTTTCATTTGGTTGGAAAGAGCTGCAGACTTAATTATAAATTTAGAAAGAAACCTCAGATGTGAAATAAGGGTATGTTCACAAATAGCCCACGTCACAAAATAACAAGGGTTAAAGAGCATTTATCAGAAATTATATGAACACCAAACAATGAAAAAAGCCAATCGAAAATGGAAATGGTTTGAATTTAAACGAAACGAAAATGGTTTGAATTTAAACCAGACTTTTATAATAGCGACACATGCTTTTTGTATATTTTGTGATAGAAATCACGATATAGTTCTTAGAGTTTAAGTGATCGTTTGTCACCATTCTGTGCTTCATTTGTCATTAGCCCCTGAAACAAAGTGGTCAAGTGTGGAATGGAGAACAAAAATTGAAACTACTCTACTAAAAGCAAAAATTTAAGTTCTCGCTGTTGTTTTTTGAGATTCACAGGAAGTTGAATATGTCGATATTCTTTATGAATGATGTACGATTAATGAATTATGCTACTATGAACTTTTGGAGAAAATTAAATTCAAAATATGTTCAACTGTAATTTGCAAGGTTCTCCATCTTCAGAACAGTGCAAGACCTCACACAACTAGTATAACCAAGAAAAATTATGGATACTTCATTGAACAAAACTGGAGCATCCTCCTTATGAACTGGATTCAGCACTTTCAAATACCGTTTGTTAAAACCTTTCAAAGAAATGTTAGAATGCGAAAGATTTTCACCGAAGGAAAAGGTAGAAGAATTTATAAGTAATGATTTTGTAACGTCCGATTTCTTTGTATCATTCAAGAATAAAAAATACGCTCAATACGTTGGAAAAAATGCGCAGAATCCTAAACAAGGATATATAAAAATAACATTGTTGTATATAATTTTGAAAAGTATTTTTCAAAAAAGATCTTTAAAAATTTCCCATTGTCTCGTTTAATAATCCGTCTTCGTATATTCAGAACTTGCTGTCTAGTTTATTTTATGATTTAAGAATTTAAAATCGAGATTCAATATTTTAGGGGACAGTGACACGATTAACTATAAAAATGAACATCGAATCTTGACTATTTGTAAGGTAACAAGTTTTCTAATCCAGATTTATGCTTTCATCTAATTAGTTCTAATGAAACCCAATCCATGGGTATAAATTTTGGAGCTTCTGATGTAAGTTTTTATAATCTGATTGTTAATTACAAGCATATTAGTGTCTATTGTACAAGTAAATAAATAAATTCCGAATTATGTAAGGACTTCTGAGAGCCAATCCTAAGTGTATGATTTAACTTTTGAAGCAGCATTTGATATTTAAGAGCGGAAGGGTACTTCTTATAATAACCCCTATTATGTTATTTCCTATTCAGTGCCAACTATACTATTTTTATCTCACAAAGAGTCCCGAAAAATATTCTTATGAATCATTAAGTTATATATGAACAACTTTCAACTAATAATCAGAAAAATTAGAATATGATATGCAGAGAGAATAATTTGATTTTATAAAATATCAACATAAGTATATTTTATTCACATTATAGCTTTCAAGTAATAATATTTTTTTTGCACTGATAGCTAATGTTTTATTTATTTAGTTTAAATATGTATTTAATGTAAGTAATACGAATATTCTGCTATTTTCTCTGACGTTAATGTTTTATTGCGAGCATTTTTTTCACAAATGCTTTTCTAACTATAAATTTCGTTACGATTTATAAATGTATACCATTTCTTTGTTCTTCTTTAAATATTCTTCTTTTCAACATCTGCTTTTCACTTATTCTCAAACATCTTTATCATTGAAAATTGTTTCTTTTTTAATATATCAAAGGATGTTTTTTGCATAAATAAGTCCGAATTCCTTAGAAATGTAACTACATTTCAGACATATCGAAAATATGAATATTCGACTTCAACCGTCACAATTTCTGATTCCAATGGAACGAAAAAACAAGTCCATTCCGAAAAGATTCCTTTACAACATTTTTCGACTGTCGAAAATAAATTGCCTTTAGCACTTTGTAACGAAACATTTCATTCCTTAGAACGTGTTTTCTTACATAGGAATTGACATTGCGAAAAAAGGGATTTTTTGAATTTTACTCAAAAAGCTTTCATTCGCAAAAAAAGAGCCTGTGGTGAAATAGTCAAACGTGGTTCTCTAAAAAGTGTGTAGACATTGATAGAATCTAAGCTGCGTACTTATTTTGGAAAAACAGTGGAATTTTTATCCTTGTTTTTCGCGTTTTAGAGAAGGGAATCAATAAAGCTAGAAAAAGTCTATGCCAAACAAGACATTCAGAAGAAATTTATTTAACAAATCTTTTATGAAATTAAAGCAAGGTTCTAAAAAGATATGAAATCTTATAAAATTTTTAAATTTCCTCTAGTGTCTTTCACTGAATATTGTCTTCCAGTTTGCACAATCCAATTATTACGTTTCAGACTCTGCATTTTACTCGTTCTCATTGTTAGAACTATTTAAACTCATTTTTATCTCTCCCTCATGCATATGAAATATCAGTAACAGTGCACGCAAAAAAATAATCAATCATCTTTAATTTTAAAGATTACAGTTAAAATCCTGTTGTATGTAATCTGTTTAATTTGTTCAAATAGTAAAATGTGTTTCTGTAACTTTGTTCAATTTTTTTTTGTGTATTAGTAATGAGGTTCGAATTGGTGAGAATCCTAACCTAGATGTGATGTTAATAATAAACTATTTGTTTGAATTATATATATATTACGAAATACCACTGACTGACCATCACGGATCTCTAAGATTTATACAACGTTTGACTGAAATATAGCATAAGTTATTAATTTTGGATAGACAGCTCACTATACGGAAGTCTTACAAAATATAATTTTCATCCGTTGATCTACCTCATATCCATCGTTTAATAGGATTTTGCAGACTTTACACAAATGTAGGTCTGACAAAGCAAACGCTATATATATTTTTATATAGCTATGTATTATCACCAATTAAGCTTTACTGGTGAGTTAGTGGTGAAATGGAAAAAACAAAATTTATTGAAGTTCTGAAGGAGGATTGGAAATGGACAGAGGGTCTTCTTAGTGTGAAATTCTTGCATATCGAAAATATGGAAGAATATGTAGAGATAGATATAAATGGTTTGGAATCCCACGGTTGGTGAAAGATAATTTTGTCCAAACATAGCAGGATTTTGAAAAATACTAAAATACTTCTTAAGGAGTAGCGCACACCAAGGAGGCAATATACTACGTAGCCCC
>BMAW01040185.1:936000-979523 GCA_019974015.1 Nephila pilipes
ATATATATATATATATATATATATATATATATATATATATATATATACAAAATTTCACCTGTTTAACAATAGTTATATTAGAAAAATTTCCTATCGGAAGACTTTTAGAATTAAATACACAGAAAAGAAACTTGAATCATCCATAAATGACTCGTTAATGTTTCAATTTCAATTATGTAAAAAATGACATTCCTAATGTAAAAGTTTCTTTGTCATGCAAGTGCTCAATTTTTACGTGTTAATATTCAGGTAATTTTATTTAATGATATTCAATATCCCTGATCATATATTATTAAAATAAATTATTTTATTAATGAAATGCCAATGTCACCAAATGGAAGTTCTGCAGATATTAGATATCGGGAAAGAGAGTTAGAAAAGAGCGAAAAAGCCAAATTGAGCTAAGGAAAGGGAAAATATAGAATTTTACAATTGATTGCTAATTGTTTCATTTACTCATTTTTTTTTATAAAGAAGATGCTTTTTTATTCATATTGGCTACATGAAATTTTCAGTTAGAGAGTGTTATACCACACTTAATCTGATTTTTCACAATGATGTAATTAAGAGGTTGGCTCATATAGTACCTGTGTTGAATAATAGAGATGGCGTTGTTAAGGCAAGTTAGAGTTACCATGGTGTGTTGCCATCAGTAAGTTGAAGCTTCAACAAATTTGACTCTGATTCATTTTTAATTTTAATCTTTCAACTATTTTCTGCCAAATCAAAATTTGATTGTTGCTGCGTCGAGTTGTCACAGTCGATGAGACCTGAAATCGTCATTATACACGAAAAACCAACCAATAATCAAAACAATGGATTGTTTTTAATGAATTTACTCCAAAGCAGATTAAACCGGTTTCATCGGTGGGAAAAGCTAAGGCGACAAATTTTTAGAATGCGAAAGGTATCGTACTCATCGACTTCTTTGGAAAAGGCAAAACAATAAATGGAGAATACTACATATGAGTTACATCATTCACATATTCCTATTGTCCTATTTCTAATACGGGTATTCTTTGATACGCCCTCGTATTTTAATTTAAGTGGTCTAAATAAAACACTTTCATTTAGTTTTATCACTCTTTATTCATACGAGCTTTCATAATTAAGTTACTATATATTACTGTCATAACAATAATGATGCAAACATGAATAAAAATATTTATAGTCTTTTGAGCTATTTTTAACTAGAAAAATGGTGATTTGCATTCGTAATCACAGTTAGTTTCCAAATTTAATTTTAACAGTTCTCTTTTAATTAAATATTCGTTTGGATTTAACTTTAGAATTCTACATTGTGAATAATTTTATTTCGCGGATAAAGTTCATAAGCAATGGCCAGAAAAATTCATTACTTGGACTTCTGATAAGCGTTATCTAGAGCAGGTTCTACTTTTTTCTAAGTTGAGTACATTATTTAGTAGGATACAAAAATTTTGCTCTCATTGATGAAAAAAGAGAAAAGAAAGATTTTTCTTCTAGTATATTTAATCTAAAAAAAAGTTCTTTTGGTTTTCTTACCGTCAATAGTTAGTGAAACATACACATGAAATAAGAATTTTTAAGATTCTTAATTCAATTTACTGTTTTAAAATTAATTAAAAATCGGAAATAATGTTTTTTTTAAAAATCTAAACTAAACGAGTCTCTTTTCTTATTGTTTAATATATTTTTCATTTATTTAATCTTAATCGTAGTTATTAATAACTTAAGTCATTGTAGGATACATAAAAGGAACTATAGATATAGTACTCGATGCAACAATTTTGAGGAAAGAGGCAGAAAAGAAAAGCTATTTATAGTTTTCCTAAAAACAAGTCTGTAACACAGGAGAAAAACTTTCGATGATATCTTGTTCTTCCTGCATCAAGTGTAATGATGTTACAAAGCAACTTTTACAGAGGCAATAGTTGGATGTCATTAGTTATTTTTAAATTTTCTCTTATATAACTGAGAAAAACACTCGGACAAATGATGAATTTTATTTAATCTGTAGAGCAATTATTCTCTAGCATAAATTTACGCTTATCATTAATTTAGACACTAATAACTGAAAACTGGAAAAAATGGTCTTTTGACAGTGATTAACCTAACATGTATTTTTCTCATTAGCTGAAATCTAGTATTTTATAAAGCCTTAACTGATTAAAATCCCTAACGATTTAGAAAATAAAATTATTAGTATTTAAAGTATATAAAAGGTTTAAAAGAGACTTAATAATTGAAATCGCTTAAAATATATTGTTTGAGACTTGATAAAGTAATTTAGTTTAATAATTTAAAATTCCTTTGGGGGTTTTAATAAACGAGCGAAACTCGTATTTAGATTAGAAATAATTCATAGACATCCATCTTGACAAGAAAAATATTTCATTTATAATCTTTGCACATAATGAAGATGTAAATCGATTATCATTTAACATGGAGAAAAAGCCCTGTTAAAAATAAGTATTTTTATAGCGAAATTTTTCTGTAGAAGTCATTAGTTATTTTTTATATTTTCTCTTATATAACCCTCGGTATTATGTGTGTGTAAGAAATGTCTTAAGATGTAATAAAATTTTTTTAAACGTCTACTTTATATACAGGAGATAGGTCAAAGAGCATAAAAGTTGAAATATGAAAACATCATGAATAAACTTTAAAAACAAGAAATTTTTGTTTAGTTATTAATTTTTAGAGTCAAGTTTGTTTTTGTGTAACTATTAAACTAAAAAGAAAAGTAAAAAGAAGTACTAATTTGAGCAAGATGTAAATAAATAAGCTTTCGAAATACATCGGGGAAACACAAAATATAGCTTTACTTTCTTTTTTTTAAAACCCGGAACTCTAATCATTTTATCCGAACTCAACTCCTGAGAAATGGGTATGTGAAAAAAAAACAAACTATTTCACAATTACTTCTCCAGCAAACAATGTCCTTCTCCTTTAGCGACAAATAAAACATCTTTTCACAAGACTTCCTCTTTTTAAACGTTCACAAAAGAGAAAGAAGAAAAGAAAAATTATCACATCCCAATCTTACTCTTCACCAGTATCCTCTAAGACGCTTTCCTATCATTTATAGATACTGATCTCTTATAAGTGCGATCGGTTGCTCGAAGCATTGATCAACTTTCATATTTTTAACCCTGTCTTTGTATCGCGTGACACCTTGTGCATCGAACGCACGAACGCACAATGCACCCACGTGCCTAGAGCCAATAGAAGCAGAGTTTACATATGCGCCATCTATCGGCCAGGAGTCTCCCTACCAGAAGCCCGGTGCTTCTTGAAATATATCAGTGACATTCCCATCTTCAAGTAGAGAACACACCGATACAGCTTCGGTACCGTGCACCGCTGAAGGAGTCGGTACACACCGTTCTTTCTTCTTTAGAGTAAAGACAGAGGTGGGCTATAAGTTGAATTTGGGTTTTATTAAAAGAAGAATTTAAATTAAGGAGGAAGAAAGGAGTATTGGGAATCTTCTTTTTTGCAGAGAGGAGGAATTATTCCTGTTTTGTTCTCGTAATGACAGGCGCCCATGATCAGATGGGGTAAGTTAATAATTCATTAAGATAATTTTACTCTGTGTCTGGCATGGTGAGTTTGTATGGTTTGGATGCGAGTGTGAATGTTGGCAGTTGATGCTGCTAGTAATGCATGTAGTGGTTAGTGGTGTACTGAAATTTATTTTGGTCTGAGTGTTTGTTTATTTAAGTAATTAGTTTGTAGGAGGATCATTTAAATGAGTTTATTTTTATCAAGTTAGTTTTAAATGCAATCTCAAATTTTGGGTCAGAAAATGCAAAAAAAGAGTTACTTTCGAAAACATGATAATAAATTCTTCACACAAGAATGAAGATATTTAAATTATGTGCTTAACTAAATTACAATAATATCTGAAAATACAGAGCTTACAAGCCTCTTCTGATTGATAACTTTTAGTTTGATAAAATGATGAATTTTATGGTTATGAATAATTATTCACATAAATCAAAAAGCTGAAGATGCTATTTTCGTAATATTTTTCTCTTCGTTTGGAATAAAATATATTACTTTAAAAATAATCTATTTCTAATATGAGAAGAAAGGAAGTACATTTCTAGTATAAAAAGAAAAAAATTTAAAATTAAAATAAGTAAAAATTTTACGTAGAATATGTAATAATATCACAAAAGCTACAAATCTCGTCATATTGTAATTACGAATAAATTACCGAAACTATTTTCGCTTCTGGTTGAATATTTGCCAATAAAAAAATAAATTACTTAAATATATGCAAAACAGCACCCTTTATGTCTTAATAATAATTTAATATAATTTTTTTATAAAAATATATTTGAATGATTCTATATCTACAAATAGTTTTAAGAAATTGCGTTCATAGATTTTAAAAAAATTTCTTTTTAAATTATTGATATATTAAATTCCTACATCTCTAAAATATATGTTTATAAACAATAAATAGTTAAACTAACACTACTGCATTAATATCCTGCTTCATGAAAATTTGGTTATGTCGAACAATTTTACAACTTAGAATATTTTTACTTTTTCAATTCGAAAACGTATAACTACTTTAAAAAACTGGATAACTAAAAAACTAATCAAACATAACGAAAAAAATAGATGTATCTATGTAGTTAATACTAGTCATAAATAAACACTTAAATAAAAAAACTTAACTAAATAATTAAATAAACTTAATTTTTTAAAATCCGCATAATGATGAACAATGTGACCTTTCCTACGTGCTACATCCTATGCCCCCCATAATGGTTTGTTAGTTGAGAATATATTGATATAAAGATTCAAATATATAGTAAATAAAGAATTATAATTCAAATAAATATTGTGGGGGGGGGACCGAGAAAATTGTTTTAACTTGAATTTTTTTTTTATTAATAGAATGAAACTAAAAAAATAAAAAAAAATAAAAAATAAATAAAACTTATTAATATTGCAACTGAGGATTACCAAAGAACAATATTTAGAAAAAAACAAAACAATATTTAGAAAAGAACAAAACATTTAGAAAAACTTTAAAATCCATTATAATTTGGTTTATAATTTTTCAAATTGTAGTAACCAATTTCCAACTTATTAGTAAATATCATTTAAATATGAAATAACACTAAAAATATCTTAGCGTAGGAATAAATGTCTCCTTTTCACTCCCCATTTTAAACGGACAAAGAGAAATTTCATATAATTTACTGTAATTTTTTTCGATTTTTATTAAATAGACTAAATTTTTAAAATTCAATTTAGAGTATTCACCACATAAATAAATGATACATACATAATTGAGATATGATAACAGTAATATGCTCAAAATATTGAAACAATCTTTCAAATAATCGCAATAAATAATTCAGAGATAGTTTATTTCCGCATGGAAATTTGCCGTTTTGTTATATAAACATTACAAGGCTTTGTAAAAATTTCGTTCTTTATTTTTGTGCATGACATTCTAAGATAAATTTGCGCGCATAAATTTTTAAATAGACACATTTTAAAAATAGTAGAATTTCAGATGAGCTTCTTGAATCTCCAATGGTGCTCTCTATTCATAATTTTGATATTCGAATAAAATTATTAAGAGATGTTTACTTACTTTAAACATAATTCTGACTTAAAATAATTTATTTGATAACTTTAATTGATATTTAATTTTCCTTTTTTACGTAGTTTTTACGACCAAAAAAGGACTACGTTTAAGAACATTGGTATCTATATTATTCGGAAAATCCATTTGTTGCTTATAGGGAATCAGCTCTTATATAATTTTTTAAAACATTTTCTCATTTAACTTAAATTGAAATTTAATATTTTTTTAAGCACTTCGATGCTGTGGGAGGAAATTAAAACTTTTTGAAATAATATATCATCAGAATTTTGCAATATTAGAACACAAATAAGAAAATCGGTGGAATAGCAGGTGACATATACTTCATCTCAGAGAGAAAAGTTAATAACCAATAAATATTTTTTTAGTATAAGATTTTCATATCTAGAATAATTTATAATTTCATATTAAGATCTTTTTGCCAATCAACGATGTCCTATCTATCCTATTTGTGTATCAGATTTTCTTACACTGAAAACTTTTTATGCATCAAATATTTTTTTACTCGAGACCTATACATTGAAAATCTCTTTCTAGATTCACAATTTTCTATATATGGAATGCTATTCAAGGTAAATCGGGAATATTTTTTTATTGAAAAGATAATATTTTGAGAAAAGCAACAGAAAATATTCTAAGAAATATTCGACATTTTTGGTTTTCAGTTCTTTGAAAAAGTTCCTAACAAGTATTCAGTGGACTTAGTTGCATTCAATTTGATTATTTATATGATAAAATCATTTTGAAATTTAATAATAAACGTAGCAAGAAAGTTCCTAATAATTTTCAAAAATATACACGAATATTACCCAAAATTAGAATTTTAAAAGGAACTTAGACATATTTTCATATTGATTTTTATTTTAATTTAATATGAATATTGCACCGAAAAGATATTCGTATCATAGAAATAGTGATATATGAATATCTGTGTTAGGGATTTTTTTTATCACAATTTATGCATGATACGAGATTCCTATTTTACTGCTCTTTACAAGAACAATTAACTGATTATTCACTTTTTTTTCTGTACGATATAGAATACTGATAGTATGGTAAATACAATTATTACCCCCGTATTCTGAACACTAATTTGCGCAAGTGTTTTTCACTATTAGGCGCAAGTACTATAACAGTATTGATTACAACAGTTTATGAAGTGTATGAATACAATTTTAGTACATTTTTTAAGTATAATTTTCTTCCATATCAAAGCTCTGAACAATTTAATACGCTAATGGTATAACTCTGAACGATCTCAACAATACATTATCGGATGTATCAATTCCCATACATTTTGAATTTTCGCATTGAAACAGTCCATTTTAGTATTTAGAGACCTAATATTTTTTATATTATTCAATTATATCAACACGTTTTTTTTTATGTAAAATTATGAGTAAATATTGCTTACTCCGTCTTTGGAAGATGATGAAACAAGATTTAAGTGATATATATATATATATATATACTGAATGTAAACATTAGTATATAAGATCAAGAGGAAAAAAAACTCAATAAGGCCTTGTTGAAAAGTTACATCTTAAATAAATTAATTTAATGTACAGCCATTGTATTGTTGGCTTTCGCTACATGTGCGCATGCGTCGTTTGTTCTCTTTTCGTATCAAAATGGAGATGAAGCAGAAAAGAGAATATATTTAATAATTTTAAAACAGTAGTTACATAAAAGGAAGTTTAAAGTGATTAAAGTAAATGTGATTTCACAAATTGTTAGCTTGAGATATTACCATAAAAACTGTATAATAGTATGAAATACAATCACAGGAACTGAATATATTTATTTTGATATTTTTTGTTTATATATATATATATGTTCTTAGCTGATCTGTTTGATCAATTTTTGGAGAATATCTTAAAGATATTATGAAATTGTTTAAAAAGACAGATAATATTCATAATATATGAATATTTAATATGAAAAACATCTGTGACCTATTTTAATTATTTGAAAAGATTGATAATACTCGTTAAATATAATTTGTCTTTATAACATCAATTATATTTATGAAATTAGAAGTATCTAAAATTTATATCTCGAATAATTGGCAAAATGGAAATTTATTTGCAATTATTTTAAAAATAAAAGAAAACCAGACACTTTTTGAAAAATTCAGACATTTGTTGAAATATTCAGGAAAAATTCAACTTTATGAATTGGAGTTTCCTCAGAGAAACTAATTGATATACAAGATATTATCATATTCTGTTTTTGTGCTATGCTTTTAAATTATGAAACACACCGTTGGTCACTCCCTCTGTTGGAATATAAGTTATATGCAGCGAGCTCCAAATTAGGAAATAAAATGAGTTTTATTGGACGTTTATGTTAGGAAAATCAATTTAAGTAATTTTGAGCTTTATGAAATCTAAAGCAATTTGTTCTGGAGTTAAAATGTTTACCGAAAGAGGGAAAATATATTTTAAAAATAGGATATTAAATTATGAAAAAATAATACTTAAACTGAAAGTTATGATTTATATTATGTTTTGCCTCAAAAAGGACTAAATGCATAATTTTTCAAACAGTAAAATGAACAATAATAATAATTCAATCACATTAAAATTCACTAATGTATTTAAAAACAACGCGATTAATTTCAAAACTGCTTACAGATTCTTCAAATAAAATTACGATGACTCAATTCTGATATAATCTTTTTGGATGAATATCGAAGAAATTCATTCAACAAAATTTTATTATGTATTCAATTGTTAACATAGTTTATTTGATAAACAATATTACATTATTACTTTTTTTATCATTGTGAAAGAAACTAATGTATTTGGTTCTCAGTAATAGATACATCGAATTTAATTTCAGAAATTAAATATTATTTTTGTTGAGATATAAGTGTTGATGCTTTATTTATAATGATAAGAAACCTCTAATATCCTGTCACGCTTTGTGTCACTTTCACCTTATCGATTACTTTAGAAGAAAAAATAACTGTGAAACTTTACGGGTTGATGTAGCGTGAGAAGTAAGACATATGAACTTTACTGAACTATATTATTTATTGAAATCAAACAGGACAAATTGAAACACGCAAATTTATTTAATATTTATTTGAATATCACATGAAAGATATTAAAAACTAAGTATGCGGTGATAAATTAAGTTTGCTTTTAAATAACTTTGTTACTGACTAAACTATTCACGACGTTTTTTAACTTATATTTCGAGTTGATCCACATTTAGATGACTTGCGTATTCTAAAAGAGAGAACGACAAAATAATCACGGTTAGTGATATCAATAATAAATGCTGATAGGTAGTATTCAATAATTACTTTTTTAGTGGTAATAGAGAGTGAATAAAACGATTTAATTTATATAGTGTAAAACCCTAATGTAAGTATTCAGATAAAAGAAGTGGTCTTTATTCTTTATCTGCTTACAACTTTCGTTCATCAGGAGTTTACCTTCATCAAGTCTTGTTGAATTTTTACACTAAAAAGAGTATAATGGTTAATTTTCAGAAGAGAGAGAGGGTGGGGTGGAGGGGAGTATATTATTTGTTCTCTAATACTAAAATGTATATATATATATATATATATATATATATGCCCATGGACATAAAAATTAGCGTAATGACTACTTTGATATAAGTAAATGATTAGAAAATCAAAGAAAAAAGGATCATTTATTTCGGAGAAAAAGGCAAAAGAACCGAGGATTTAATACCCTGTTGAACCCCCCCGTAGCGCGAATGCACGATGCGATACGATTGGGCATTGAGGCATACAAGTTCTGTATGATGTCTTGAGACATTTCGTTCCATATTTGCTGTAACCTTGCTTCTAGTTCGTTCAAACTCGTGGGTTGCCTAAATGATGCCAGATATGCTCGATTGGAGACAAATCTGGGGATCGGGCAGGCCAAGGAAGTGTAGTAACAGTGCGGAGACAGTCTTGTGACACCCTTGCCGTGTGAGGCCGAGCAGTGTCTTGTTGAAAAATGGCTCCTGGGAGTCGTTGCATGAGTGGCAACACATGTGGTTACAGGATGTCATGGACACACCGCTGAGCTGTCATGGTGCCAAGGATCAATATAAGGGGTGACAGTGTATTGTAGGCAATGGCACCCCATAGCATCACCAAATGTCCTTCGACCAGGCGCTTCGTATGTTTCGAGAAGGCACAGAGGCCCCTAATGAAGGTTCTACCTGTGCCTGGATGGCGGCCGATGAAGCAATTGGCTGTACACGTGCATTTCTTACGTTGTGGCGGTCTTCTCGACGACTGGTCAGTCGAGGGCGTACTGAGCCTGGTCTTCGTGTAAATGACATCTCTCGGATCCACTGGTTCCAACAACTCCTCACAACACAATCGGAGCGGCCTAATTGACGAGCTACTCGCCTAGCTGACCACCCAGCTTCCATCATGCCGATAATTCTCCCCCTCTCAAACTGCGACAGCTGCTCATATTGTCTTCGAAAACGGCATAATGGCATGTCTATCTCATCTCTTCCTTTGTAAACGATTCAGTAAACTGAAACAGGCTTTGGTTACCTGCTTTATACTCCACGGAGAACGACGTTAAACGCCCTCTACCGACTATACGTAAGGCGCAATCACGCTGCATTTCTAATCCTTTGCATATCTCCCCGACATGTACCATCATGCCAAGTTTTGTTACGATCCCGCAATTATTTCTTGGTGCGCTAATTTTTTTGTCCTTGAGTATATATATATATATATATATATATATATATATATATATATTCATATATAGTTATGTTACATTCTTCCGGATTATTGTAACTCTGCAAAACCTAAAATCCTGTCTATATTTTGTAGGACTATTTACCCAATCCTTGATAAGAGGAAACAATTTCTGCAGAATTTCTTAAAATAACTGGAGTACAATTAATCTATTATAATATATAATGTATTAAATTGCAAAGATTCTTGTTTGACAAAACCTCAGTTTTTAGTTATTGCAAGCCATTCGTATGATGCGTTTGTAATTACGTTTGACCATTCAAAATATATAAAATTCAAATTCCTTTGCTTATTTAGACATCTTTTCCTTGTAAAAGTCACAACATACACCGTCTTGGGTAATTATACACATGTACAATACACACATACATTTATTGTTTACTTAGTGGAATACCCGTTCGTTGAATAGATGAATATTTGAAATACAATTCAAAAATCCAGCTAGTAAGCATTAAAGTGTTTTGATAAGGATACACGTCTAGCCAGTTCTAGACGACACATCCAAAAATTTAAATAAATAAACACTGTTACCAATAAAATATTGTTTATATAATGGATAAATATGTAAAAATCTCCAAAAATTTACGCGAAGAATTAAATTGTTAGAAGCTGAGATAGACCATCACGTTCTGTGACGTAACATGCGTAACGGAGAAAAGTTCTTATTTTGCGGGGAAATTGAGATGGAAAGGGAGAAACTCTGGCACTAGAGGTGACATTCAAAATTTGTTTTGTGTTCATTAATAGTTTTCTTCGTCTTTATTAAAAAGAAGTTGAATGTTATGTGCATGTACTATGTCGTTTGGATAGATAATTTTCTGTATGGGATAATTTAAAAATAGAAAAAAAAATTAGAAGTTGATGCTTCTGGGTCGCTTCAACATTATATTTAAAAAAAAATTAAGTGACTCGAAAATTCACGCTTTGAAGTCTCATACCATTATTACCCATAGTTTTAAGGTACTAAATTTCTTTCGTCAGCACCTTTTCGTCTTAGCAGCGCACACACACGCACGCATATATACATATATACACACACTTTTATATATATATATAATTATTATTATTATTATTTATATTATCATTGTTTAAAATGTTAATGGGGAAAATATAATTTATTTACATTTCATTATATAGCAGCATTTTATAATTCACTCTATCAGTCAAGTGGGTATATTAAATACGCTCATTTAACAAACGCTGGAATTCATCTGATTTTTGAAGCCTTACTAGTTTTAAAAGTAGTTTGAAACATGATGTTTAAACTGCAATTCGCATTCAAAGAATAAATCAAAAGTTCCTACCTGTCAGATGGTGATCATCATCATCTGGTCAAGATGTTGCATTTCCAATAAATCCACACAGAGACAAGGAAATAACTCTATTGACATCAATTATTTTTAATTTAACTTTAAAATGTCCCAACACAACACAACACAACAAACATTAACTATTAGTAAATATCCTAATTAGTAGGCATATCAAGTTCACTAACATAGTTCGCTTTCAACATCTTCCTTCTCTCACTTACTCAGAACTAAACATAACTTTTTTCTTTTTCACAATTGGCGCCTAGCGCCCTCTATCGTTAGTTTCAACACATGACGTTAGGGCGTATTTTCGGTAAAAACGGTAATAATGTAATATTAAAACACCGATTACAAAAAGAAATGTTCATATAGTAACATATTTTGAAATCCATATAAATAGATTTAAAAATAAATTAACTATATATGCACGTATTAGTTGTTAAGTAATTATAACTGGGACAAGGTATGCCAGCTCAGATGTCGTCCTCGTCACTCGATCGTGTCAAATATTTTGAAGCTCGTCATTATCAGTTCTCGTTTGGCTTCTATGTGAAACGATAACTATCAATTAATATTATTATAACAATATTTGAATACAGTGGTTATATAGTTGTGGTCTTAATGGATTTAAAAATGTAATAAAATTATAAATTTTTTGTTAATTTTCTCTCTCTGAGAAAAAGTTTCTCTTATTTTGGGCTTATTCCTTTTTCATAAGACATGTTCCCAGTAAAATATTTTTTGGCAAATGGAATAACAAACACTGTTTATTACTAAATTAATAATAAGCAAAATATGAAATGAGAACTCCCGAGATATAACCTGCATTTAAATGTGATAGTTTAGTTTTCTTATGTCGTATTTTTGTTTAAGTTTGTATCCTGTTCAAGTAAAGAATAATTGTAATGAATATCTTGGAATAGTTTACATAGATGTAATAAGTTTTCAGAAACAAATTCCAGCCATTTTACGATTAGATTTAAAGAAGTACATTATACAATTCTGCACTTATATCACATAAAGCACATGAAATGCATCAAACTAGTACAATTATAGATTCACTGTAATATAATTGGTAGCTTCTTTTTTGACTTTATCTCCTAATGGAGTCTGATTATTGTTCATAGTTCAAAAATAATTATTTTAAGTTTAAAAATGGGATAATTGCGTTTAAAAAAAGAAGTTCAGATGATTCGATTTTAAATCCACTGGGATTACAGTACTATAAAATATGCAATTTCTTTCCAATTTTATGCTTTAATAATTAAATTGTATAATTGAAAAGAATTCAGTTTTCAAATAATTTACTTCCATTTTCGCTTAAACTTCCATAAGAAAAACTGAATTTTTTGTAAAAAAAATCTACTTTTGACGGAGTACTTAATGATATTGGAACATACTGATCCGATCAGAGTTTGTATGAATATTTTAACTATCAAATTTTATATAATTGTCTAACTATTCATTTTTTCATAATTTTTTCTATCTAAATCATTAATGAAAAAGATTAATAGTTATGTAAAATGCAAGTAGCATAGTCTTTGCATTCGTTAAGGGACATCAGCATTTTTATAAAAAATATTGTTTGTAATTAGTCAGTGGATCTTGATAATTTGAAAATGAACTACCATAAAATAATGAGTATAATACTCACATGTGTATAATACGCATGTTTGATTTGCAATTAAATTTACTGAAAAAATAAAAATTCGAATATAATACGCACCCATAACTTTTCAATTACTTATTTAAAAATTGCAAAATTGTTTTTATTAACATCATTGAAATTTTTATTAAAAAGAAACAAAAACATTTCAAATTCGATAGAAAAAAATTTAAATTTTAACACAAAATAAACAAAAATTATAGATCTTAATCACTTTCACTAAAACATATCTAATATATTGTAGTTACGTTCAAGTTATAGTTATTGTTGCCATCATAATATATATCGTCCTCCTCATCCTCATTTGATGACACCTGCACATCCTCCCATAATATATCGTCTTCACTGCAGTCAAAATTATTCTATATACAACATTTGAGGAAGCCTTGTTTAATAATAGACGGATATAATTCATTCCATGTCGAAAGCACCCATTCTGTAACGTCTAACATAGTCGGTTGACGCATACGGCCACCTGCAGTATATGTAATTATCGTCGCTTAACCATGGATTCCATTTGCTACGAATAGCTTCCTTCAACGGTTTATGGAAAGAAACGTTAAAATGTTGAAGTATGCGGATGGGTCATGAGACTTATTTGTCGCATTTCCTTCTGAATGGAAGGCATCCGATGACACCAAAACAAATCGAGCACCAACATGGAAGGCGGTTTTTGTGAACCACCTGGACGATTCCTCCAAATGCATTTCAACCAATCAATGGTTAGTGCTTCATCCATCCAGCCCTTCTCATGGACACGAATATGTATACCTTTTGGAAATTGTAGTTTTGGAAGTGCTTTTCTATTAAAAATGATGTGCGGTGGTAGTTTTCCTCCACCTACGGTACATGACAGCATTACAGTGAAATGAGACTTCTCGTGTCCAGTTGTTTGAATTGACACAGTTATTTTTTTACCTTTCGTATCTAAAGTTCTATTGTAGTGCATGTAGAAAGTCAGGGGCATTTGATCGGCGTTTCCAATCTGTGAAAGTTTATACATATGCTCCTTTCTCAATTTTAATACGAGCTTTCGGAACCTTAGAAGTTTATCTTCATGGTCACCTGGAAGATGCAGCGCGATAATGGTTTTTTCTACGAAGAGAAAGTCATGTCGTTTCATGAAACAAACTGCCCATCTATATGAAGCTTTGAATTCTATTGCGTTTGTAATTTTTTTTTTTGAATACTAGAGCTTTCAACCTAATTTCATAACATGAAACCCCAATACCTTGTTATCTCTTATCCTCTACCCACTATGTTTTTTCCAGCTTTTGAAACCTAGGGGGTAAGCAACACTTCGCTTTTGTCTTCCCAGGCATAATTTGTACAGTTTCTTTACTTTTTCTCCACTACCGAACATTTGCTTCATTCACTGAAAAATGATGACTTGCTTCTCGATTTCCGAGAGACTCGGCATATTTAACAATTGATAATTTTTCTACTTCTGTGTATAATCGTCTTGAAAGTATTTTTAGGGATTTAAATAAAATAAAATGATAAACTTTTGTACTAGCAACAACCACGAACCATCGCTATTTTGAGGGAGCTGTTGCAAAACGAACGTGTGTGCAACATGTAATGCAAGTACCCGTTTGTGTAAAAGAACACCTGCGCAGCACGCGTGTTACAACAATATCTTACTGCAGCTGCACGTTCGTTGTTCGATGTTTAAAAAACTTTATTTTATTTTTTCACAAGTATAATGCGCACCCTGATTTTCATGGACCAAAATGCGGAAAAAAAGGGCGTATTATTGTCAAGATTTTACGGCACACACCCACACACACGTGTGTGTTCGAGCGTGTAACATTTTATTAATGTTTAAAAATACAACTTTTTTATGGCAAAACTATAAGCTGATTTAACATGAAACTACTTTGCTCCATTTTAATTTAAGTAAGAAACTTCAGAATTATATAGTATAATTGATTTAATATCTTACGAGGAAATGTAAGAAAACAGTGTAAGATATTAATATATTAATAAAGTAGTAAGCGATAAGTTCTTATGAGTTAGAAAAGGAATCCTTAACAAAAAGTGTTGTAATAATTTGTAACAATATATCAGCTTATTATACATGATAAAATTTAGTTAACTATATTAATAAGTATATATCGCTTTAGAATTGAAACATCAATAATAATCTTACACATACAATAGTTTTAGTCTTAGAGTTTAAAGAAATATGCTGCACATTATTATGAAATAGAATATAAGTTATATCTAAAATCAGAAGAAATTATTTTTTATCGTCTGGCGACTATAAAAATATTGCTGCCATCTTGAAATTTAATTTAATATGTATAGCTTTGATTATTTCTATGAGATTACATTCAGATAGTTGCAATTAGTAATATTTTAAAATAATGAGTTTTAAAGAATTAGATAATAATGTAAGAAAATTCTTGCTC
The DNA here is from genome assembly GCA_019974015.1 of Nephila pilipes. Lineage (NCBI taxonomy): Eukaryota > Metazoa > Arthropoda > Arachnida > Araneae > Nephilidae > Nephila > Nephila pilipes. Next base: position 951,755 of record BMAW01040185.1, read on the forward strand.
ATTTATGGAATTAATCAATTAAAAGAATTTTCTTTAGAATAAAATTTTTATGTAAATCTACTATTAAAAATATACAAACAAAAATGATTGAAATTCTTGACCTGAGAGAAAAAACTAACAAATGTCGAAAAAATTTAAATTTTTAAAAATGAACGTTGAAATTATATAGAAAGAAAACTTAAAAATCTCCTGCACGGAAGACTTTGATAAATGATCCCATTTATCTTTCTTCAGAAGTGTTCAAATAAAGAATCTAAATGCCTGATTTTTCTGAGCAAAAGTAATTTAAGTGTCAAATGCATAAAGATTCAAGAATCTAATCAGAAAAGTTTGCAGTGAATTATATTATTCACTGCATGATACTCATAACTCACATTTCGTGAAATCTCTTAAGTGTTGTGGTTGTTTCCTCATATTTAATGCTTGCATATTTTCAGGCATTCATATTTGATATACATATTTTATTTTTTGTCGGGGCTATTTTAGGCGTTTATTGTTTTATCTTTATTTTTTATTTTCTCAAAATAATTTCTCTAACCTGTATAAATTAAAATAATGCATTTCCTTCATTTCTTATGTATAAAATATTATTCCTCTTATCTCTTTAAAGCTGAATTAATACCAATATCTCTCTGGTTTGGTTTACATTTTGAAATAGTATAACTACTGAATAAATAATAAATTCAAGTTAAATAAGTTTCATCACCGTGGGCGGCAGAACAGTTTAAGCAAACTTTATACATTTTGCCGTAACATATTTCGAAATTTATAAATTGTACTGATATTTATGTAATATATGAGGGTTTGAATTAATGGCAGAGAGGTGTTATCTTTGAGATTAATGGGTCTTGCGTACAAATCCCGTGGCCGCGGTAGTCTAGTGGCCATGGTTTCAGACTCGTGGCCGGCGTTTTTCATTGAGTCGCGTATTCGAGCCTTGGCCTCTGAAGACTCGCTGTGTAGCCAGGGCTAATGCACGTTAAGTTTGTCGGGTCCCAAAGTCTTCCGTTGGCGTGGTGTGGAAGTAAGAAGAGGGGGTACCAGCTCAGGTGTCGTTCCTCGTCGCTTGACCGAAGTTCAAAATAACGAGGTCTGTAGCCAATAGCCGTCGTGTTGTTTCTAGTCCAACGTCAATAAAACCAAATCAAACCTGGGTACGAATTTTGATATTTTAACAAAAATCCTCAAGTAGAATAATGGAAATTACACTGCAAGTTAAATTCAGTTGTGTCTATGATTATTCAAGTGGTAGTATGAAAGTTAGAAGATTAGAGGTGTTGTCGTCATTTGACCGTGAGATTCTAGATTATAAGGCTTATAATCGTGAGTCCACTATACAATTCTAATGAGTTAATACAATACTTACAAATCATCAATTTTTATTAATATAAATGAACCTGAATTTTTACACTGAAAGAGATTTAGTACCTTTTTATAATGATTTACAAAAGCAGCATCGATACATTTCTGAAATCATTGTAAATAAAAATACCAATTCTTAAAACGAAGGTTATAGTTTGACATAAAGTATTTAATTGTTATCATTCTAAAAATGGTTGTACACGGATAAGTAATTAAACATTTTTTTTGTTGCAGTGGATTGTTTGCGTTGAATGCTTAGAATTTTATTCTGTTCTCAAGTATTTCACTGTTACCTCTTGGTTGATAAGCTTTCCATGAAATATTATTTAGCTTCAACCTAGTGCTTTCCTCTTGAAAATTTACATCATATCGTCCAAAGTTTTAAAAATACATTAACTTGAGAAGCCATTTAAACGAACAATGTTATCTTGCATATTAATGACAGAAAAAAAGAAATCAAGAAGTCTAAAATGCTGTGTATTTCGTGTTTGGTGGGCTTTTGAATTTGAGTTAATCGTTATAGAAGTTATATATAAAGACCGTCAAATGTGGAATCATGGGAGCTAGTGTATATGTCAAATCGTTATATATATATATATAAATACTTAAATATTTCATTAATATTATAAAATATGTGAAATAAAAAAACTATAGAAACAATACATAAAACTCAAACGCATTCCTTAAAATTACGATGAAAATCAACATATAAATGTTTTAGATCATTGAAAAAGTAAAAGGAAAATATAACGAATATTTTATTTAAATACAAAATCCTAGAAGAAGCAATATATATATATATATATATATATATATATATATATATATATATATACCACTAAGTAATTAAGAAAAAGAACAAACGCATGAAAGAATGCTTGACAAAAATGGAAAGAGGATAAGCAATAAATTTTGAAAAAGTACAAAAACAATGAAGATGAAGAAAAGAAATAAACCAAAAAAATAAAAGGAAATATAACGATCGTAATTTCCGAATGTAGCTCAAGACAGATATATATATATATATATATATATATATATATATATGTTTATGTATAATGAATTGTGTCTTATTTTGTGAGTTTGTGCGTTCTTTTTATTATGTACTTCATTATATTTTATATACATTCAAACAAAAAGGGTAACTGCTTTTCATGAGAATTTCATTACTTTATTAAGTAGTTTGTTATGACAAAGGTATGGCATTATAGTATGTTTGCTTATTGCTAAATTCATATCTTGATGGAATCTGGTTCATCTATTTTAAGTTGTACTTCTATTTTTTACTTATTTTGATAGTATTTTGTTTTTTCAACATTCATTTATTATTCGATAGAAGTGATTTTCTGTATTATTACTTTTACACCCGTTTTGATTTTTCAATGTCTTTATTTATTGTTTTATTTTAAAAATAAATATAATTTTGCTTAACCTTTCTTCATAAGGTATGTTTCCTTATTTCATTATGTTTTTTTAATCTTTATATATATATATATATTTATACATATGTGTGTGTGTGTACCATCGTGTTCTTATCTTCGGAATTGTCATCTATATTTGCTTATTGTATCCAATTGTTATTCTACTCATGCAAGTCTTATTAATCATTTTATACTCTGTGTATTTTTGGTGTTATTGAGTAACAATTTTGTTTCTTTTTTATCGGATGTAAAAAATCTTTTTAGATTTTTCTGGGATTGCTAGTTCCTTTACAGTTTTAATGACGTTTTAAAGAGTTTTTTTTGTTGGTCTCTGTTCAATAATATCTTTGCTTTTATAATCATTATTTATAATAAAATGAGGCTGGGGGTGATTTGGCCCTTAATTCTGGAATAGCGCAACATTTACCCACTGAAACCTGTTGCAAAATTGATTATATTTTTTTGTTTTTCTTGAATAGTTATATTTTTATATTTTGCAATTTCTAATATGTAAAGAAATTCTTAAACATCACAAATTATAGCAAATAGGAGCCAAAATTAAAATCCAAACTATTTAATTACAAATATTATAGAACTAATTTAATTATATAGAAAAATAAAGTAAAAAACATTAAAGTTAAAAATAAATGCATATAATTTATAACATGCTCATACACACACAAATAATTATAATGTAAAATGTCATTAAATTGTTGAAAACATAACATTACAGTATATTCAAGAATACATATTAAACGCATAAATAATTACAAATTAAAAAAAAATAAAACCAGTTATTTAAAAAAATTATAACTAAGTTCAATACATCAAAACCTTTTCAAAAACTAACAAAGAAGAGAACTATCAAGAGAAAATAGTTAAGAAATTAAATTCAAAACTCATTAAAATTAGATTCATTGTAAATCTAATACTGTCTCAGACTTGGGATTCCGAAAGCGCAGTATTACGGATCCAGGTATCACAACTTCCCCAAAATATATTATAATAAGATAGTATGAAACAAAAATTAAAGCGGAAAACTGAATTTAAAACAATAATTCAACCAAAAAAGTAGGAAAAGAAAGTGTAAAACCAAAGAAGCGAATTCATTTAAATCAAAGAAAATTAACCTTACCCAATAAAATAATCTACACACATAAATAAATCTATCTAATCTTATGTATTTATAATCTATACATTTTTAAAATAATTGTAACTTAAAAAAGTTGTTAATTATTTACTTCTATTATAAGCAAGCTCAAATAATGTTTTTAAGGCTTCAGTGTTTTTTTTTTTAAATAAAGAAAGCCTTAACTGTCAGAGTACATTTGATTGGCTTACTAAATTTACGATTATAAAATAGTATTTACTTACCCTACCAAATATAAAATTACTTTTAAAAACTTTTATATCAAGAAAAATAATAATAAAAATGCATAACTGTTTTTACATTTATAAATAAGCCATTGCGAAATATAATTAAAATTCAGAATTTTGTAATGAGAAATTGATCTAAAAATAAGTCCGAGTATCTATCTATATATATATACATATAAATTTATCTTTATAAGTAAATCGTAAACTTTATGTCTCATTTTTGAAAATTCATCGTTAAAATAATAATACAAATATGTTATTAATATTGTAAAAAAATGTATTATAAAAGGTATATTTACAATAATAAAAATAGATTTTTTTTATATCAATTAAATAGTTTTCACCAGCTTGTTTTCTTGATGAATTACTTTACGTCAAATATATTGTGATTTGATGTCGCTGTAAGCAAAGTTTATTGCCAGTCAGCTAATATTTATTTATTCGTTCATTTGATTTATTTTGGAAAATATTTTTGCATACTTGTGAAATTCTATTGCGAAAATCAATCATCTAGAAATATTTGAATCATTGCATTAAAATTACATAGAATGTTGAAAAATGTAATGGTGTTTTTTAAATTAATGTAAGTACTACTATTTGTGAAACGTAATTTAAATCGTAAAATATTTCTTGGAATTTTCTTTATTTTTTACGTTGGATATGGACAGAAAAGTTATTTTTATTTTTCACCAAGTCAATGCAATTTATTCTACGTGTATCATTTTCATTTGAAAGAATGCACTTATTAAGTGTTCCAAATGATATCTATCCCCTTTTTGACTCACTGAACAAGAAGAATTAATTACGCGTACGGAAGTTTATTCAAATATACCCTATCAAATAAAATACAATATATATATATATATATATATATATATATATCACTGTCTGATCAAAATACAAATCTCTTCTCAACTTGTTTATACAAACTTCAGAAATACAATAAAGCAGTACTTTAACACAAATATTTTGTCTTTTAAATGTCTTATTAGGACGTTTTTAATACATAATATTATATTTAAAACATCATTTAGGATAAATAATGGAAAATAGTGTTGTTAATTTTAATTAAATTTATACTGGAGTTACATAATTGGTAGGCTATTAGCAATGTATCTTGTAATTCTAATTACTAAAACAACTTATACTATCCTTCCCCTTTTAAATTTCCTCACCACATGGTGATTTTGATTTTGTTAACTCTTAATTACTTCAGCTGCCCTTTTCGGAATACTTAGCACAATTATTGAGCCGGATATTCCGCGATAGCTGAGTTGTCACGACATCGAGCTGATAGCCGGTGATATTTTAGTCAAGCCGCGTGTTCTAATACTAATTCTGTGAAAGATCCATTGTGTAGAGAGATCAAAGTTACGATTTCCTAAGAAACCAGTGCTGTTATCTAGAGGTCGTAATATTACGGTAGATAATGTCACAAAAAAGTTGTTTGTGTAAACCAATGGCATGGTTTCCTTGCATTCAACGCTATTTTGGAAACCACACCATCTGGTTTATAAAGACAATGTTTTAGTGACGTTAATCCCCTCAATATTGCGGACGTAAGACAACGGCTCCTGATTTCTAAGAAACCATAGCTTTATAGACACTCAGGTGTCGACATAGATATCTAATCTCTCTTCAAAATTACGAGATACATTAACTATGGTTAGTGAATCTTTTTGTCGAGCCGAAATAAATAGAAAAAAGCTTTCAATACAACAATAACAAGACAGTTAATACGTCTTGTAATTTTGTATCACGGTTTGATTGCGGGGTTAACATCTGAATTGGTACACGATACTCCATAACCCCAGTGGGCTTATATAAAGACATTGAGCCGCGACAAATTTAGTATGCATCAATTTCTGCTGCATGATGATCTGAGTTTGTAATTACGAGGGTGAGTTTGGTGATATATGATGCTGCTAAAGCAAGGTGGTATTACCATTGTATGCTGTCATCTGCGAATCGACACCAATACAAATTTGACACATCCTCATACGTATAGTTTTAATTTGGAAGACGAATCAAAATTTGATTGATGCCATATAGAGTTGTTGCCAAAGGTGAAACTTGATTCATAATTGTGTCCTGGAATTCAGGCGTCAATCAATACAATATGTTGCTTCCAGCGAAATTACTTCAAAAATGGCGAAGTTGAACTGATAAAGCTAAGGCGATGACATTTTGGGGATGGAAAAGGCATCATACTCATGGATTTGTAAGAAAAAACTCTCCTTGTACAATACTATAGTTAATTATACCGTTTCCATTTTCCATCTCTTACACGGGTACGTTTTGAGCCACACTCATTGAATGTTTTCATACCTGGCCCTTCGGTTGCAAGCCCATTGCTTTACCAACCATAGTACTGAAGAACTGTTGATTTTAAAATATACGTATAATAATAACTCATATTTCTTACCATTATTATATCTTATGACCGTCTTTGAAACAATCAGAAATCGAACTCGCAATTTTCCGGCTACTAGATCATGTTTGGACCATCGGAGCATAGTGATCCAATTCCAAATAAATAGTTGTTAGGCAAATTAAAGGACGAATGAAAATTATTATTGATTTATACGTTAAAGTTTATTATTTGATTAATAAAACTACATAAAAACACTTTTTGATATAATTTTTTAAAATATATTTAAATAGAATATGCTTTTTTTTATACCATATAAGCGAAAGCCGTTGTAGCCCAATGGTTAAGGTACTGAGTTTTGCTGCCTGTGACTCTAGATTGGATCCAAACTCAATTTTTAAATCGTTCTATCAAATGGAATAAGAGGTTATTAAAATTCTATCGCAGCGTTATTCAAAGAGGATTAGGTTTTCTCGTTAAGATTCGTCCCATTCATTAAAATCAGATCAAGTTCCAATAGCCACGACATTAATTTGAATCAATAAACTAACTATGCCATAAATATTTTGACTAAGGTACAGGAAACAAAGAATTATTTTACTGGTAGGTTATTCACACTAGTTTTTAAAATTCTTTTAATGGTGGAGTGGTTTTAACTCAGATTTATTGTTCATAAAAGTTGCTTTTCGTGCTTTTGGCTAGTTTATAAGACATCTCCAGCACTATAGATGTTTAACTATTTTGTAAATTAGGTAAAACAAAGGTAGAGATTTCTCTGATTTTAACAGTGTTTCAATTGAATATCAGAATTTCAGTACATCTCATTTTATTGTTTTTTGATTGCTTTTTTAATAAAGTTATTTAATTCCATAGAATATAAAAACTGCGAGATAAGAATATGAAAGTAAAATGACCAAAATTTTCATATAAAAATGTCAGGATCTGATTTTCATAATTTAAATTTATAATTACTTTACTTCTTATACTATTGGATGTTTTCACTCGTATGTATATCATGCCATTAGTACTCAGTCTCATTCCTGATTATCTATCGCGGAACTCTTGTGTAACCTTTAATTACACACTAGAAAAATTATTAAATTATTGAACAATTTTCATTAGGAACAATAATTAGTAACTGTGACAGTCACGAAAGACTATTTTGCACACTTGAAAAAAAATTATAAAATTTTCAGTAAGAAAAATACTGTCTCTTAAAATTTTATCAGTATCTCAAAATATTATTGTATTGCTCTCTGCATTACCTACATATGTATATCATATTTCTTTAGAAACCACTTGGACCAGATATTTCTAGAAAATTAAACATTAAAATGTCTGCGTATATTACCTTTTCGCAGTAAAACTTATTGTAAGAAGTTCAATAATTTTAGCAATGAATTTCTTTCATTCAAGTTGCAAAACTACTACCTTGTAGTTTATCCTATTATCTTCTTCCTAAGAAATATCCTTTTACCGGAATATTTTGCAAAATGATAAGTAAAAATAAAATGCATTCCAAAATTCCTAGACATATCTAACTATAAATCTCCCCCGAGTTCCATTTCTGCATCCTTTGGCTTTCCAAAACCCAGCAGTGATTTAACTCTGCACTAAACTAATCCTTTAAAAGGCAATTTGGAGGACAAATAATCAACCTTTCAAGGCGGAAATTTTCGCAAAGGTGAGCCGCACTTCCCCACATTAGGTATCCTATTTAATACTCGAAACTCCAATTTACGTAAGAGCTGAAGTACATTGTGGCGAAGATTATATCGACAAGATACACAATTCTTCGTAGAATCTGAGAGATGAGCTCGCGGCACGCCAACGCAACTGGAAAAGTATAAATGCGATGTTTCTCTTGAAACTCTGATGAGGACTTCTCATTAATTTGCACGGATTAATAGCTTCTCCACTTCCCCAGGGTATGTGGGAAAGGTGGGTGTTATTCCTCGTTATACTTGAGAGATATGAATTGTACAGGCTGGGGTGAAACCACCCACTAAGTTGCACCGATTTTTTGGAAGGAATATAGAGTTGAGTGGTTGTTTGAAATGAGCAAGAAATTTTCGCACGTTTATTCTGCAAATAGAGAGGTTTTTGTGGTTTAAGACGAATACGAGGGGTTATAGTGAAATTACAAATATTATTATGAAATAACCTAAATATATGGATAAAATTTATTTTTCATATTAATTTATCTTTATTTAAATAATATTGTAAGTTATAGCTATTTAAATTTATATGTTTTATTTCAAGAAGCTAACTTATACATGATATTTTGATATTCACGGGTAAAAATTTAAGAGGTGATAACGAACACTTAAACGAGCAATTTTCACCCTACAATGCAAAGGCGGAGAGCTATCGGTGAACTTTTAGGCGGCGCTGTAATGGAAACATAAAGCGCGAGTTTTCGTACACATCATCATTTCTATCGTTGATTTCAGAAGGCATGACAACGTACAGCAATCGGAAAACGACCACAGCCTAAGAGAAATCTTGAATCCTGCCCATAGTTTCATTATTCTTAGGGTTTTCAAAACTCATAGGCAGAAATTTAAGAGGTGATAGAAAACATATAAATAAGCAGTTTTCACACCACAATGCATAGGTGGAGAGCAAGGAGTGAACCCCTAGGTACTGCTTTCTGAAATCCACGATAGAAATGACGATGTGTAAGAAAACACGTTCTTTATGTTTTCCATTACGGTGCCGTCTAGCGGTTCACCGCTTGCTCTCCGCCCATGCATTGTATGGGGAAAATTGCTTGTTTAGATGCTTTCTATGGTTCCTTAAATTTTTCCCCATGAGTTTTGAAGCACCCTGTAGATTGGAGTAAAACGCAGTATCGTAAAGTTTTAATTATTATTAAAATTATTTTGGATAGAAACTTAATTTTTATTTGTTATTTTATTTATCCAACATATAGTCCTCTTTTTTTTTTATCCAACATATAGTCACCACCCAGAGTTAAGCATTTCTTCCTGCGCTTCTTGACCTTTCGAAGGTTGTCATTGCAGAACTCAGTAGATTAAACTCTTATTCCTTCTTCATACAGCGGGTTATTCCAATCTACCGCTTCCTGAAATCAAACAAATCATCAACAGTTTATAATAACTGTAATTAGCAATATTATTTAAATAAATATAAATTAATATGAAGAGTTAGTGTTACACACATATTTCATTATTTCTAGTAATAATTAAGACTTAAATACTTTCGCGTATTTTTCATTCGTAGCAGATATTCGATGAACAAATGAAATGAAAAATGGCTCTAGGAGAAAACAACACTGCTGAAAGGTTTCAATAAAGCGCCTCCTCTTCTTCTACACAAGGAAAAATTCTTGTATTGGACAGGTTTTATAACCGAGATGAAAGAAAATATTATTTTTGGGGACTGTTAACTTATAATGTGTGGAAAATAGAATACTTTTTAATGCAGCTGTTGAATAGCAAATTTAAAAGGAGACTTTAAAATAATACTTAATACAAATTTATCCTTTAAAATTTAATTCCTACACGAGGGCTATTAGCAGAATGTCCAAAGGGACCGAATTCCTCCAATGGGTTTAAAGCTACCCTCCCTCCCGGGAGACAATCACCCCCGTCCGTACCCAGCATTTATTACAAAAAGAATTTTTTTTACAATGATAAAGGGTAAGATATAACAGTACCTGTTGGAACAAAGAACAAAAGCTTTTTCATAATTTCGAAATTCAAAATAAATAAAAACTAACAATGTGTGTTTGATCTCCTAACTTCTCTACCACGTCAATTGAATAGATTAGAATTATTAGAATTAACATCCTACTATTTGAATTCAGTTAGTAATCAATAAATAATAGATTATTTGTGCGGCTGTGCGTGGTAGCCAAGTAGTCATGATCGTGAGCTCATGCCCATGATCACTCGGCTACCATGCTTGACCTCATCATAGAAGTTTCTATCTGTTGATTTGATTCACGGGTTGCATTCTGACGTCTATAAAGGTCAGTCGTATAGCGGGTCAAAGTCTTCGTTGGAGTAGAGTGGAAGTTAAGGGAAGCGGTGCATCTGAGGAGAAGCATCCCGTCATTTAATCGATGTTCACAATTTCAAGGTCTACTGCTAGCCCTTATATTATTTCTAGTCAAGAAATTAATAAACAATACTCTTTCAGATATAGAGGGTATTATAGACTTCATCAAGTTGGCGCGGTTTCAAATTAAGAGACGTATTGGTTGCATAACTATTTCTGTGGAAAAGACAGTTTGCAGACAATTTTAGAATACGCAAGTAAGTAATACTGAAAAGGTAGGGATGACATTGGCGACGAATTTGGTTGTAAAATGTTGCCAAGTCAATAAAAGAATTCGAAGTTAGTGAATGTGTGATGCAATACTGTGAATACATGATTTGAATCTAAGGGATGGAATAATTGTTTATTAATGTTACTCTAAGAAACTACACAAGGACTATAGGTAACGGAATTAGTAATTTTGAACCTCGGTGAAGTGACGAGAACGACACCTAAGCTGGCACTTCCCTCTCCAACTTCCTCACCATGCCTGGGGAGAACTTGAGATCTCGATCAGATTCAACGTGCAACAGACCCGAGCCACGGTGGGTCTTTAAATTCACCAGGGCTCGAATCCCCGTCGCAACGAAAACAATGTTGACTTCGAGCCAGCTACAATGGCCTTTCAATCTGGAATTGAATGAACTGTGAGTTTGTGTTATTGGGGATTTATGTGTTTGTGCTAATTGTTTCTTGTTATAAGGAAGTTATTGTATCTACCAGGGAGTCACACAATAGATTCATTCTGAATGAGCCTTCTGATTAATTCAGGAGACCTTGCCATGCACTGTGAAAGTCGACCAGCCACGTATCAGTATAATACAAAAATAAAATCTTTTTTCGTTCGATTTTTTTATAACTTTAATACTTGCAGTTTCGCAATGGGCTAAGTTCTTACGTGGAAGCACAAATATTATGTTTTTGCTGCATGATAAAATTCTTGTTAAAAATACATTGAAAGCTTATATTAAAGTAAGTTCTCTCCAAAGAAGCTACGATATCTCGACAATATAACCAGATGCAATTATGTTGATTTTTATTCTGAAATTTATACAAGTTTGAATTTCTTACACATTTCTTCATGCAAGATGTCTGGGATTTGGAAAAAAGAAGGCAGAATTCATCTAATTTTGAATGGAAAGAAATAATTCTAAATAAAGTTCTCGAAAAAAAAGGGTTTCAGCACAGAATAAATTGACGAGATATGTGGACTACAAGATTTAAATTTATGCTAGGTTTAATCTGAAAAAAAAAATTCGAATGTATGAAATCGATATTCATATATATTACTGAGAATATTCAAAATTACAAAGAGCCCTTCTATGCGAGGAGAATATTATCTGAATGCTGTTACTCTTCTTTATATATTTTATCGTCAATAAAAACGATAACGCTTTTCAAATTATATCTATTCTGCATTAAAGAAGTTGTGTATGAATGCAACTACTGTTATTATTTGATTGGCTTGCGGTTGTATTTAATAACTATGATATGCGGGTATGTATATATAACACTATGATAAATTCCAATATATGTGAAGTTGCTTTAAACTGTACCAAATAAAAGTACACTTAAAATACAATAATGTTTTAAAATATGTATAACTTTCTTCATGAAATCAAATTTCCTAAAGTTTAGTATGATCGGGATAAATTTTTAAATTTTATAATAAAAATAAAATACCTTTATTTGAAGAATTGAGGCCGAGACACAGAGATATTTTATAAAATTTTAATAATAATTCTTATTAAAATTTTATTAATTTGCATAATTCTTAAGAAAATTTAATACTGTTGTACTTTCATAAAATGCTTGCTTTTAGAAATACTCTTACTATTTTTAAAATTATCAACAGTTTATTAGAAATATGCCATCATTGTTGCAAAACTAACACTATACTGTTTTAAGAAAATGTTTGAATAATCATTAATATGACTATAAATATCTCAAAACCGTAAATTCCTGGTAATGGCTTTTACTTTCAAAAACTGGAGAGTTTCTTAAAATCTGTCGCAGGTATATAATCTCGAATAGAGGCAAATATATTTTCATATTGATTGTTTATTAATATTGTACTAAGAAGCGACAAACCTCAGAAATTTGAAATAAGATTCATGAATTGGTGCCCCCTTCTCCTAACTTCCATAATGCCCTAATGTCAGAACAGGAGCCTCGACAGCTTTAAAGTGCATCAGCCCCTTAAAGCAATAAGTCTTAAGGTCTTAAGTGACAAAAGGACTCGAGCCCTTGACTTGACTGAAACAACTCGATCATTCTCTATTTTCGATCCTCCTTCTTGTCAATCAACTTTTGTTTTTTCCATTTGTTTAAACGTCTAGATCACTGTTACACCTTGTTTGGCGAAGTATAGTCATACAAGGCTTTTGAGCCATTATATTTCGCCATCATTCACTCGCTTGATTGAAACAACGCCAGCCTTGAGCTCACGAGTACTGACCTTTTGGCTACAGAGACCGTCATTTGTTTTCGGAAACTACGTAAGATATCAAATACACGACCCCCAACTAAAAGTAAAAGATTTCCCTTTATTAGAAATCATGCAATTGTTGCATTGAACCCATTAGAGAGAGATTGCCTAATTTTGTTTGACACAAAGGCTCGCAACTAAAGTCAACATTCCTCGTAATTTTAAGCTCCGGTCAGACTTGGAAGTCGATATCAGAATTGGCATTCCATTTTCTCTATCCACATCGTATTCAACGGGAGGACTTTGAGCCTAGAAAGGTTTAACAAGCATCAGGCTCTCTGCATGCCAGATTTCTATCGTAGTAGGAGCTACGACACTCAACTCAAATGAAATATCTCTGGTCATGAGGTCTTAGTCATGACAACACATTCGAATACAGCGGCCTAATCATTCGTTAAGTACTGAGTGATTAGAATATGTAAACAAAAATATTTAAAGGGTAGTATTTTTAAGGCTGAAGGGGAAATTAAAATTAGTAGGAGGGGGGGAGAGAAATAGGAATTTTCTCAATAAGAGTCGTATATTGTTAGATTGATTGATTGCTCGTTTATTAATGTCGCATTTAGAAACAACAAGAGTGCTTTTGGCGAATCACCTAGTCATTTTGTATCTCTATCAAGTGACAAGGACAACACCTAAGCTGGCATCCCCTTCTAATTTTCTTTTTATAACCAAAAACTTATAGAAACTTTACTAAATTCACCAGCTTTTTCTGAGTCACATAGAAAATAGTTTTTCTAACTAAAATAAAATATTTTAGTTAGAAAAACTATTTTAGTAAAAATATACATGCAAACATTTTTTTAAAGCCGCTATGTATTGTTGAATCCCAATAAATGATACGAATACAAAAAGAAAAATGATATCGATTTGTAACTAAATTATACTATAACATATGCAAAGAAAAATAAAATTCAATCATTTCTAAGACATGCGGCATGCACTAGAATGATTAAACGCATCGAATTTCAACGGGTAATGGAACTTTTGCAAATAATCGAAAACAAAAACTTTAACCAGCAGGAACTATAATGAAACTGCAGCGTTTCCTCTGGTATGGAATTCACGTAATCGTCATGAACTCCATTAGTAGTGATAGTTACTTTTAAGGTCGTTAAATGTTCATGCTAAACCATGTAATAATGCCCCAGAGCCTTATTTGCATTTAATGCCAGCAGATGATTGGGCGTTGTGGATTGTGCAAGTCCTGTGGTGTTTCAGGATTCGAAGGAATCATATTTCTGAAATTGCCGTTTTGGAATGAATTTTGAAATAAGTTTCTTTAAATTTATTCGAAGGAAATTGTAATTTAACCCGTTATTATGTTTTATGCGAGGTGCTTGTTCAAAAATGTTGAAGAACTGTTACTATTTTATTTGCTTTTGCATATTGCTTTTAAGAAAGACATTCTATTATATTGTATTACCAAGCTCTAATTTATTAGTTGAGTAGAGTATTCATTTCCTTTTCTCAGTTTGAATCTCTCAAATCATATGAAAAATTTCGCTTGGTAACAGATTTCCATAAGATTATTAAAACGAGGATATTTTATAATACATTTAGCACTCTTTCTCTCTCTGTGTGTGTGAGCGCGCGCGATAGTTTTGATATTAGTTAGTAGTTGTATTCATTATAGTTTTCTTTTGCTATGAAAGTCAAATGAAGGTTTTTATGCAGTATATACGAGTACGATTGAGAGAGAAGGTAAATCTAGATGATTCACTAAATTTATCCAGTCTTTCTTTCTTTTTTTTTTAATATTCTTAAGGCCAAGCCTTTTCTTCTACTTCTAACTCTTCTCTAAAATCGGGTATGTTCTGCTTAATAGAAATACGTGAATATCATTTTAAAACCCGAATTAACAAAACTTATTTCGGAGAACTCACATGTTCTAGGTAGAATGTATAAGCAGTCGGCTTGATAGAATTCATTCTTTTTCTCTGCTGATACTTGCTGTGTGAGCCATGCAACATCTCTTACTTTACTTTATCGGGGCTTGGGAAATATTTCATAAAAGGCTCCATTATCATTTAATAAAGTCAAAGCTTAATTACTAATAAAGACTGCCTTATTCTGATGAATATCAGCCTCAATAATAACATCATCAAGATGTAACCACACAAAAACACACCACACACACCAACCACAACCACACCAACACACAATCACGTTCACACACACACACACACACACACACACACACACACACACACACACACACACACACACACACACTAGATTAATTTTTCAAAAGTATTTTATAAAATGATTGTGAAAACTTCCTCTAAGTTCTTATTAGGGATTTTATGCTTTCCTTTCTTATGTGTTCATGGATTTTACGTTTTTCAGAAGTCTTGTTGGAAGTTATATGAAGATAATCTTCCTTTTGCATTTGACGCGTTCTTAATGTATATAATCCCTCCCTTAAATACAACGTAGATTTTATGCTAATAATGTACCTACTGTTTTTCTCACACTATCGGCTTTTCATGGACATTTTCTGCGTTTATACATGTACTTTTGGTATTTACTTAAATTTAACTATAGCAAATTCTTTCAATTAGTGCAAATTTTAGTATCTTTAATCTGATAAGAGGGCATGTTTTAATTAAAATATATGACTTGTTCTAACGATCGTTGCTTCTTGGATTCAAATTAAACATTAATAAGAAAGTATAGATTTTTAACCTACTTATAGATACATTATCTTAGTTTATTATATTTCCATTTTATTCAAGAACTTGCCTTTTTTGTTTCAATACCAGCAAACTACGAGGTTTGATTAAAAAGTAACAACTCTACGACTATTTTTTATTTGTTCCTGATTCTACCATACTTGTTGTACATGAAATCTACATGTATCCACCATTTATTGCATTATTCATTTCTGTTATAGTTTCCAATCGTTTCTATACACTTGGATTAGCGCGTGGCTAGTCGAGCAATTCCACAGGAAAAGAAATCTGGTGTTTGTTATCAATTTTGTGGTGACTGTCAGTGATATAAGTGATATCCCTAGATTCCATTTCATCTTTAGACAGAAGTGAAAGTCGCAAGGGGCAAAATGGAGCGCAGGGACACACAAGTCTCGGTGTTTCAAACTCCTCTTCTTGAGGGGCGCCATCTTCTTCAGTTCTCAGCTCACCAATGGCACATGGAAACAAGAAAAACAAATGAATTATATAGAAAATCCATGCAATTTTAAGATATAATAAGAGTTTAGAAACTTGTGTTACAAATAAAAAAAGTTGTGGCTATTGAGATATTATTGGAAGTTCTCTAAATCCGAGAAGTTCGTGTCCATTTTCTGTAGGTGGCGTAATAATGGGTCTCACTATATCAAAATGATTGAAAACGAATGATATGATTACGTATTCATATTTATTACAAATATGCTTGCACTTCAGACATTTTGTACATCTGTATATCATAACAAAATTACCGTAATGGAAAAAACATGAATTCTTTGGTGGTGATAAAAATCACGTAGAAAATGTTTTCCTGAAAAACCCGAGAGGCTCTGGAAGCACTGAACTTTCAAGTTGCCTGAAGGACAGAAAAAGGTTGTGAAACAGAATGGCACCTATATGTTTTAATAAGTGTATACCAAAATTTAAATGTTCTTCAATTTCAATTTTCTTTCAAAACTGACACACGAACTTTCCGGATAACCCTACAGTTTTCAATGAAGTCTTGTATATACCTAATATGGTCTTTTTCTTGTAGTTTCCTGGTCAAACGAATTTAAAATTTCAGTGACCTGTGCTTGGTTTATATTTTGTTTATTATTTTGACCACACCCACACTAATTCCCTTACAAAATCCTCACATTCCATTAAATCAGCCGAATAACTGAACATGTTCACTTTTCGACCTTTAATAAATTTTGTTTTGTCATGGAATAGATTTGAATATTGTTTAATTAAGCATTTTAATTTATACTATTTATATAAAATAATTATAGAGCAAAATTTTACTGAAAAACCCTCAACACCACGTAATGTCACATATTGCAACTATTATTAAAATACAATAATTAACATTTAAATAAGTTATCTTAATTCATTGTTTTCTCCTTTTTAAGGCTTCAAAATTATTTTTAATAAGAAAACAACAACTTAAGTTAAACTTAGAATGGTTTCCCATTTCTATTTTTGTTACAGAAGCTATTATATTTTAAGAAATAATATATTAAAAGAAATATTTAAATTTGGAATCAAGCAATAAAGTTCATTATTAGTTGTAAATAAAAAAAAGTGAAACAAGTCTTAAAAACGGCAAATACTATAATGATACAACAAATTTGATTCCAACAGTTAATATAATTCTTGCAAAATAATAGATTTTAATAGATAATGGACTATAACAGTACTGCCGTGTTTCATCTTGCATGGAATTCACGTAATCGTCCAAGACTCCATTAGAAATGATAGCTACTCTTAAAGGTCGTTAAACGTTCATGCTAAATCCAGTAATGGTGCCCGTGAACTTTATTTACATTTAATGGTAACAGATAGTTTGACGGTGTGTGCTGTTTATTGCAAATATTTTGAAGCTTAAATTCGTTTGAAGGAATCGCATTTTTAAAATTTCTGTTTTGTATTGATTTTCGAAATATGTTCCTTTACATTTGTTTGAAGAATGCTGTAATTTGCCTCATCATTATATTAGAAAGAAATGCATTTTGGGAGAGGATTGAGAGCTATTACTTTTTTATTTGCTTTTATGATTTGCTTTACTAAAAGGTTTTCGTCAAACTCTATATCAAATTTCATTTTCGGAGTATATGGCAGATTTGTCTAAGCTTTAGAAATGCATTGAAATAGTGAATTATCCGAAACGTTTGAAGACAAGGTACGCTAAAATGGACAATTAAGTTAGTGAATTTCTTACTGGGAAATACCGCCGACTATTTTTGCCAAAAGAGAACAATGTCGCCAAAAGACATTTGGATCGAAACGATTGACTACAATGGCGCTAAATTTCATGATCGACAGATTTCACACAAGTACTGTAAAATCTCCTAAAGTCGGATTAATTGGGAGCCAGAGCCTTCCTGGACATAGAAAATGTGGTTTAATCGAAGAATGGGGAAATTTGAAATAACATTAAGTATACAGAAAATCATTCTCATATTGAAGAAATCTAGTATGAATCATGTACAATAGACAAAAATGTCTACTTTGTGAACAATACATAGATGTGTACATAAAATTGCTTTATTGTATTTTCCATTTGGACAATTGAACAACGTATGCCATTTGCCACAGGAGATTATGCGTGTAATTAAGGGTTTGTTGATTTTTAACAGACTACTTGTAAAGACCCCTTTCACATCCCCTTCCTTTTACACACTCATAGCTGTTAGAAAATTTCAGAAAAGAAAATAAATTTTCAAATACGTCTAAGAAACAAATAAATGTTTCTATGGAAATTTGAAGATCCTTCACTGTAATAGCTAGATACATCATAGAAAAGAATTTTATTCTATACAGGGTGTTTCGAAACTTCTGGGCAAAAATTTAAGGGGTGATACAAAACGTCTAAAGAAGCAATTTTCTTTTTTCAATGTATAGGCAAAAACAAGCAGTGAACCTCTAGATGGCACTGTAATGGAAAGCATAAAGAGCAAGTTTTCTTACATATCGATTTCTACCGTGGATTTCAGGGGGCATGGCGACGTACAATAATCAGGAAAAGGCCATGTCTCCTGAAATCCACAGAAGAAATGACGATGTGTAAGAAAACTCATGCTATATACTTTCCATTACTGCGCCACCTAGCAGTTCCCAACTTGTTTTTGCCTATGCATTGAAAAGAAAAATTTGCTTCTTTAGCTGTTTTCTGTCACTCCTTAAATCTTTTCTCATGAGTTTCGAAACATCTTGTATAAGTGTTTCGCCATATAACTCCTATTCTTGAAATTTTACATCTCGTTTCGATTTAGGATTTCAACATAAATTTACATACATAAACTTACTGATATAAAAACCTATAACCAGCTTTTTAAACACCTCTCATTCAATTCTATTGTAATTTCCTTAGCATCTAAATAAAGTATTGTGGCGTACCTCTATTTCTGTTCTCGTCCGTCGTTACTGATTTTACAACTTAGTGTCTAAGCAGAAGTATATTTACTAAAATAAAATTGTCAAGGTAAAGTATTAGTTATTTAAGCTATTAAAGAGATATGCTCTCTACCAGTTTACAGTCCCTCAACGTAGTTATCAACAAGTTCTACTAAAATATAAGATATCAAGCTTACTCGTATACTTGGATCTGAGATGAAGATTTTATCTCCAATAGATGTAGCTTCACCCAAGCAGTGTCAGGTACTTATTCCTTCAAGATCAAATACACACATAAGTATATTCCGCACATATATCGATCCTTATCAGACCTGCTTTCTTTCTATTAACTTAAATTCCGTTATCTGTCGCTTTTACATGAATTTCCTTACATATAATCACTACACTTTAACATTTATCTAATTTGCTTCATCACATTTCGTTTGGTTGGAAAGGAGCTGGACACTTAAATATAAATTCAGAAAGTAAGCCCAAGATGTTAGTTAAAGAGAGAGATATGCGAATAGCCCTTGTAACAAGTTTAAAGTAGACTATGCGTTGTTGTAAAGAATATCTGTAGAAGCATGTGGGATGACGAATTTATTCTTTGATAGTTTTTCGAAATATTATACGTGAAATGGAAGGGTAATGGGGATCTATTTTCTTTTTAATTTTAAAAAAATTGTATAAAAATTAATAATATTTCTTAATAATCTCCTTTGTTGGACATCACTAATTAATAAATTCACTTCGAATAATTTTCATTATCGAAAGAAACTCAAAAACTTCTAGCTGTTGCTAGATACAAAACATTATTCTTCAGAAAAAAAGATGCACGAAAAAGAGTCAATTAATTCACAATGTCGATGAACGAAAGCGTATATTTGTGATATATGATTCTTCATAAGATACTACAATAAACATCTACATAACTTGCAGTTTGGGCAAGTTTAGCATGTACGAGTAATAAAGATAATTTATGAATATTCATATAATAATAATTATATTTACATGAACCATTTTCTACAAGAGTATGAACTGCTTTCGTAGCCAGTAAATCTCTCTTTTATCTAATTAAATTCGAATGAATTTTCTTACGAAATAGATCATTTAAGGCATTTACGTACAAATATGAGAATTGACTAAAGGTTTTTAATGTGAGATTTGATTACTTGGATGTACGTGGTCTAAGTTAGCACATTCAGAATGTAAATAATATAAATTTTAAAATTTTGAAGAAAGATTTAGTTAATAAAGTTAAAAAATGATTTTAACAATAAGTAATTAATTTTTTTATTTAAACATAACTTCCTTTTAATAAACATAATATTAATTTAATTTATTTAACAATCTAGTTGAAAAATCTTAAGCCA
Organism: Nephila pilipes; assembly: GCA_019974015.1. Classification (NCBI taxonomy): domain Eukaryota; kingdom Metazoa; phylum Arthropoda; class Arachnida; order Araneae; family Nephilidae; genus Nephila; species Nephila pilipes. The sequence goes on from BMAW01040185.1 coordinate 972,280, forward strand.
ACATTTAAATTCTCAGAAATTTATATTTAAAACATTATTTACCAATATTTCTGACATTCAGACTTATAGCATCGTTTTATGTACCAATGTTTAAAAACGTATTTCAGGCTCATTAAATCCAAGTCGAATTGTAAGTTCGAGTCTTGATTCCACTAAAGATGCGGTGGTGTTAGCCCAATGGTCATAGTGAACTCGAGGCCAGCATTGTTTTCGTTGAGCCGTGGGTTCATATCCTGCTGCCACTTAAGGCCCGCCGTGTAGTGGGGCTGATGCGCTTTAAATATCCCTAAGTTTCCAAATTTTCCCAAAATGTCATAAGGAAATTTGTAGAAAGAGGTATCTACTCAGGTGTCATCCTCGTCACTTGATCGATGTTCAGAATTATGAGGTCCGTCACCAATAGCCCTCGTGTGGCTTCTCAGAGTGAAGTTAAAAAAATTAATCAATCAGATAATCCGCCAAAGATCTATGGTATTGAATACTAACAGTGGGAATTATCATCTCAGATATTGTCTTTTTCTTTTCATTGTAGTTCAGAATTAAGACATACGCCACTAAGAGATTTTATGTAGCTATTAAGCTGTATTTTACAACTAAATCGAAAAACATTGTAAATAAAAATTACCAATACCACACGTTTTAAAAGAATCATTTAAGTACTGAGCATTTAAGAATGGAAATAAGGGAATTAGGGTGCAATCTCTTCTTTCAATCTCTCATTTATCGAAGATCGCGATAGAGAGACAACAATTGAAAATGTAAATTTCTAGAGAATTTACTGCTATAAATAAAATTTTGCTAGCTCTAAATGTATATATATATTAAATTGAAAGCGCTTAAATTTCAATTAGTCCTAGACGACAGCAGTGCTTCGACGAGGAAATCAATTCTAATTTAAATAATATTCAAATAATATTATGAACAATGATGAATTGTTGCTAAATCTAAACGGATGCTAGGATTTATTAAAATGTTAAATTTAGCCATAATAATAAAGTAGTGAAGTAATATTTGGTGAATCAGAGATGAACACTGGTATGTTAGAGAAAATGAATAGGGTTTTGAAACAAGAATTTTAATTTTCTCAAAAGGTTCGAAAATTCTGGGATATTCTGTTGAATTTATTCGACTGTTAAGAGTTATAGAAAATTCTATACTACTAACATAATCTATAGATTACGTTACATTCCTTTTCCTTTCTCTAGAATATTGGCTGGTTGTCAAAACTTTATTTCCGAATAAATAGATACAATGTTCTATTGGAAAAGTTAGTTTATCAGAATACAAAATTTTCATGATTTAACTTATATTTTACGTGATATGCCATTTTATTTTTTTATGTAAATTTATGTTCTATCTTTCAGTGACTAACTTCAAAATTAACAAAACTACAGTATCAAACAAGATTAAGGATTTCAAAAGGCCTAAATTTTTGCAAGTCTTATTATACTTTATTTAAGATAATGCTTTCGAATGCCTTTCGGTTCATTCCATGGAAATTTCTCTATTTAAGAAACTTATATTAAACAGATAGTTTAATAATCAAATATGCAAACTTCCTGTCACAAATGACGGAAATCAATCATTGTTCTAAATGATGTAGCTTTCAATTGCTTAGAAAAAAGTACTATGTTAAAATATTATTAATACTTTCTTTACAAATGAACATTATTTCAGTTATTAGAGCTATTTTTGTATCGTATATGAATGATTAAATTTTATAGTATTATAAAGTCACATATGTATTTCTTCCTTTAAAGGCAAATCTTTTATTAATATTTTTTAACATACAATTTTACTTAAAAATACTTCATCCCTTTTAAGTAGTAAATCAATAAAGTGAGATTATGTCTAAAATAGTAATCATTTTTATCACACATTCCAAAATTGAGTAACTTTGTTTTTTCATTGTTAAATTAATTTCTTGTATACTGCATATTACAATCACTTCTTCATTAATGAAATAAATACTGCATAGATTGTTTTAAAACACTTATTTCAGATTTCATCAACTGTAAGCTCCAGAACTTTTGATGGGATCTAATTTCTACTAGCGAGAAAATACCTTTAGTGAAAATTCAGTTTGTTAGAATTATTATTATAAATGATAAAAGCAGATATTTCGAAAAACAAAAACATGCGGTTTCTATTTCAGTGCTAAGAAAAGAGAAAAGAACGTGTGAAAAAAACTTTCTGAAGAAACAAAGAAATAAAATGGTGGTAACCTTAAAAGGAGAAGAGTAAAGGTCCTAACCAGAAACTCATAAAAAAATACGTGGAAGTAGGTCGAGAGGCTCCAGAGTATGTCACGTATGTGAAATGAGAACTTTACGGTTAATGGCTGGAGCTTGTTATCATTAGTACACTTTTCCCGAAATTGGAAACAAAATTTTTTTTTTTACTTCGAATTGATAGAAAAAAAATACTGTAATTTGTTTTTGCATCTGTGCTCCCTACATGATTTAAAAAGCTGATGTAGCATCGATTTAAGAACTGTTGTAGTCAGTTTTAAAACAAAATCAGGATAATTATCATTCGTGTAATTGCTTTTTTCCGAGGTTGTTGTCAAACATTGATGAATTTGATGCATTATTTAAGTAATTTAGGTTAATGTACAAAATCATTTCCAAAATTTTTGTTTTCATAATTTTTATAATCGAAGAAAAAGGAAAAGGGAATATTATTAACATGTTTGAACTGATATGTATTTTATTATATTTATTAAGGGTTTGGTCAAATATGAAAATGAAAATTAGAATACGAAGTTTTTTCATGTTAAATTTTTATACATGTATTATAGAACTCCTTCATTAAAGAAATAAAAACGAAGGAATGAAAAAATAAATAAATTGAATAAGAAAACGTCTTTCTTTCTAATATTTCTTTTTGTGTTATATGTTCTCTATATTCTTCCTACAAAAATTATTGTTCTCTATCTCTTTCAATGTAATAGATAAAAAATTTATATTATTTCTTAAGTAAAATAATTATAAGAGTAAATAAGTATATAAAACATAGAACAAATAACAACTAAATTGTCTGCAGTACCAAAGACAGAATTATCGTTCTTTAATATTCTGTAATAGTTTGCATAAATTAAGAAGGAATTCTCTTTATTAAATGTTCTGTGTTATTCTGAGTATGTTAAGAAAGAATTATCTTTATTTAATATTCTGTAATTTATTCTTTATAATGTAATATTTAATATTGTACACATAGAGCTTATAACTTAGTACTGCTATTCCCATTTATTGTTTCGAATTAAGTATAAATGAAATTTTAAAAGAACTAATATCTTGTACAACATCAGAATGCTTTAAAATGCTTGATCCTATTTTTAAAAAAAGAATTTTTAACTCAGTTATGATATAGGAATTTAACTCGCAAATTCTGATGATCCTATTCAAGATTAGATCATCATTACCTTTGGTAGGTGATACATATATATATACTTATAGTTTCCTAATAATTCTTTTCAGTATTACACATTGTAAAAATGTATTTTAATTAATAATGTTTCCTGTTATTAATATTTAATACAATTTTATTAACAATTATTATAATAGAAATAAATAATTATCAGTCATCATAAAAATAAAAATCAACAACTTGATATTCACTATATCAATATTTGAGTGAGAATAATTTTGATATTTCGTGTAACTAAACGATCTTTTGCTTTTCTTATCCTATTATGAGTATTCGGAAAAAAAGATAATTTTAAAATGTTCATCTGTATACTACTTATACAATATATAATAACTGATTTGATTTTACGGAATTTCATTATCCTAAAATTGTGCAATCATTTCTTTTCCAACACGTGGAAAGTTATTTAAAACTAACTACTTTGAAAAAATGATCATTGTATAATAAAAAAGAAATCTTAACTAGGTACAATTATTTTCTTTTCATTTAACCTATACTGTTCCATGAATTTGTCTATTTTCTTCCAAAAGTGAGATTAACATTGAATTATTTAAAAAAATTTATTTTCCTTGATATAAAAAATGTATTTTAAAAGAATTAGGGAAAGTAGAAAAAAAAAAAGCATTTCGATTTGTAGATTTTTCTAAGCATTAAGAAATCTTAAAAAAGGTGAATCATAAGTTGCATTTTCTCTTTGAAATTAATATTTAATTGTAAAAATAAATTATGTATCATGAAATCTTAAGAGAAACAAAAATATTGAATGATATAACTTATCTAAAAATCTTTTGCAAGTATCAAGTAAATGATATATATATATATATATATATATATATATATATATATATATGTTTAAAATAATTAAATTATTAACCCTAAAATATTCTGTGAAAGTAATAATAAAAAGTTCTTGGGAGCAGTTAATATCCAGTATTTTGAATAAATAGCTTGTACATTTCACAATTGAACAATTTATATAGCTTGAAATTAAGTGAGTCCAATATATATAACTAGAATGTTTCACAACGTATATTATGTGTCTTATTAAAATTTATATTTAGTAAACCAGGGTCACAATGAAACTGCACCAATATAAAACTATAATATATATGAAAATATAATACTCTCTTTGTAATCCTATACTTACTTTTACGATCCTACCAGTATTACGGCTGCTAGAAAATAATTTTAAGCCTTCTACTTTAATGGAATAATGTAAGCTTTCAATATTAAATAGGAAAATTTTTGTGGTTTTTGTTATTTCATATGTTTGAGACTGTATTTTTATATTAAATTTTATGCCACACTATAGATCTTTTGTCATTTAAAATACGTTATTATAAGCAATTTTTCAGTAATACAGCCCTTTTGGTAATCATGTGGTACTTTGATTCGATATCTGTCAGATTAAATGTTAATATGCCGAGAGTACTACATTTTAAAATTTATTTGTAGCATAGAAGAAGTTAATATAAATACTAATATCGACAAAATCGACAAAAATACGTTTTTCATTTGATATTTAACAAAAGAGTTCACTTTAAAGCGATTTCCTTTTAAAAGCATTCTTTTATTACAAGATAGAAAGTATAGCAATTAAGTATAACTGGAATATAACTTTTAAGTATAATTAAATTGAAATGTTCATATGAGTGTTCGAGATTTTCGAATACATTCACTTTTTAAAGAATAAAAAAAGTATCCCAGATTTTCTGCGATAAGCCTGCTTTTTATATTTCTCCCCTTTTTTCAGTTTGAAAGAAAATAAAAGCTTTTAGAAATACACCAGAAATTGCTGTCCCGAGAGCTTTTGAGAGTCTTGCTCAAATCATTAAAGAACATTAAGGGAAAGGGGAATTCTTAAAATAAAGTTTTACAAAGTAAAAAAATAGCATATTTGGAGGGTATTTACATATAAATGCAATAAATGTATCATGCAAAAATCGCAAAGGAAAAAAAATCACTTAGATACAATCAAAGATATTTTCATTCTGATGGTAAGGAATGGCACCATTTTTTTTAATGTGGAATTTTTATTCCTTTGAAAATTGAATATCAAGAGAAGTAGTTTTCAAAATAGCTTTATTATGATGAATTCCAGATCTTTCATTGGTTATACACAAAATAACGTTTGTTTCAGAAATCAAATTGAATAAAAGACTATGTGGTTGTCTTTCTTATTCTTTGTGAGTGACAAGAATTCTTACCAAAGCTCATAAAATGTATCACACTTCTACCTTTTTTCAATAAAATAGTGATGGAATAGTAATGAATTATTTGAAAACAACGTGCCTGAATATACTAATGACAGTCATGCATAAAGAAGATTTAAGACTACAAAGTTGCTAATTCATAATAACGTATGAAAGCAAGTATCCTATAAACTCTTGTAAAGTCTCTCTTTTAATAAGTAATAAAAACATATTTTACTAAGTAATAAAGATCAATTTTAATAAACAATAAATCTATAAATAAATTTTTTTTCTAATTAACAGAATTTTTATAGTTATGATTTATAATAATTCTTAAATTAGACGAGAAATCTATGTATACAAAGCTTGATTAAAAAATCATTCCTTCATGGCTATTGCCATTTTATTTAAACCGATTTTCAGAATTCTTATTTTTTGCAAGCTACATGTGTATTCTATGTAATTCCTTATTAAATTTTTGACACTCCCTTATCCCTTTCCACACACCAATGCCAATGCGTGAACTAGTCGGGTAAACTTGATGGAGAAGAATTATGATTGTTGTTGTCGAAACCGAGCTTTAAAGGAAGCTTTCACTTCGTCATTAGAGCGAAAGGGATATTTCTCTGAAGGTACTCTTTTATCTTCGGGGAAAGGGAGACAGTCACGAGGTGCAAAGTCGTGATGGGAATAATCCATCCAGACTGATCCTGATGGGGCTGTAATAAGTTTTTCCTGTCCGAGGTTAAGTTGAACACCCAACAGGCGTAATACTGTTGTTTGTTGTACCTGTAATACATGAAAATGTTGCAAACAGCTTGGTGGAAGTTGAGTACAGTTTACATACGGGCTGAAAGGGAAGTCGATATATTTATAAATTCTTAAAGTTCCATTTATAGCGATTAAATATACTTTTAACATATCTTTTATGTTTCTTTTTGTCAAAGAACATTAAAAATAGGTCCAATAATATATGGAAATCATATACACACTTAAGAGTTATTGTGAATTAAGGCGGAAAATGTGCTTTGGAAATTGAATGATTGTTAAATTTAGCAAGAATGTAATGGCAACCGTTGGCAATGATTGATTCCATTAATAAGGGATTTATGTACGTTACATCTGTACTCGCTCAAATTCCTCGTGTTGACTTGCGGTGGCATGAAATTGGAGAATGGGATCCAGCTCAGATGTATGTCCTAGTCAATTAACTGAGATTCAAAATTACAAGGCAGATAGGAGTCAAGTCAATTTTCCATTTTTGGTGTTTCAGGCATTCGAACTAACAAAAACTGCGATCTTTTCCCCCATGAATAGTCTCATGGAACTGATCTATCTTCGACTATTCAGAGGAATAAGAAGAAACAATAACACTATAAAATATAATGCGTCTGATTGCTTAAGTTGTCCTTCCATATATGCAGATAAAAATATAATTTATTATGAATGTTTTTATTTGATGAATCATTTCTTAGTAAATTTTCCCACTTGTATCTGATTTAATTTCTATGCGTGTGAAACACGAAAGAAGATTCTATTTCAGTGAGAAACACAAATTATGCTTGAATTTTTTTTACAATTGCGGAACCTATTATCAGAAAATAATGTTATGATTTAAAATAA
>BMAW01040185.1:982396-1012119 GCA_019974015.1 Nephila pilipes
ACTATGTTATTTTAAATGTAAATCCAATTATATTTTATTGTTATTACTGATTACTGTAGAACGAAATAATCTGTGTAACTTCCAGCTATGTATTATTTTGTCATCATAAAAAACGAAAATTAAACTGTTTGCTCTCCCTCCTCTTACAGAAAACAACAATAAATCTGAAATTAAAAAACATTTTATATTCCTTTCAGTTGTGAAGTGGATTTTCCATTCAATTACAAAAATTTCGCAAGACATTTAATTTCAGGAATAGTCAAGTATGTTTTCCGTTAAATCTTTCCGTCAAAATTTGAAATGTTTTACACAAGAAAGTTTAACTATAAGTATGAAAAGATGCTTTTTCTGCTCTAATACAAAGATGAACTATAAAGCAGAATATAAGTAATAAAAATCGAAGTTATGATTGTAGCTTTTGTATCACAAAATATACATTAATTTTCATTTTAAGTTATAACTCAGTTTGTATATTTTAACTTGAAGTATACACGATTATAAATAGTGCAGAGTTTATAAATGAATTGAATTTTTTTTGTCTATAATCTGGCGTTTAAATTATACCAGTTAAATTTGCAAAAAATATAAAAGTAAGTAAATTTTTATTTTAATATCAATATTTTAGAGAAATCATTTGTAGGAATTATTAAAACATAATTAATATTACATAACAAGTTTTAAATTAATTTTTAAAATTCAATATATAAAATAAATTATTTATTTTATTTATTTAAGTATATTATTATTTAAGATTTTTAATAATAATATCATAACTGCTCAAGTATTGGAAAAATTTCCTGTTCATAGTTGGTACAACGAGTGAGTACTCATTTTTTAGAATGAGTTATTTTCAAAATAAATTCTATGATTTCAAGAACTTTTTTTTATGAAATAGTTATATTTAATACACAAGTTTTAAGAAGCATTAACCAACACTTGAATTAAATAGATTTTGCCCCATCTCGAATAAATATATCATACAGTTGATTCCTGCTTTATGAATAATTACCTAAAATAGAATAAAAGAATTAAAAATGACGTGCACAACACACACAAACACAAGTGTATTATGGAACTCACTTAAGATGGAAAAAAACCCTCGTTATTTTCCTAATTACTCTAATTAAAAAGACATCAATTTTCATGTTTTTAACACTAATTAGTGTACACAAAATTTTTTTCTTTTTTGGTATCCAGAGTAGAACAGTGATGAAATTTCTAAGGTTGTAGTTTAATTATAAATATTAAGCATTGTTACTCGGTGTTAAAGCAAAATTTGTTGGAACAAACAGAGAATAATAGGAGCCATTTTTTAACATAATTTGATGGTTTTATTATAATTTTCGTTGTGAAGATAAATATCAATAGCTATTTGTTTTTTTAAAAGTGTTGCAGGGCTTGTGCTTAGTTTAAGTGAGTTTTATATTTATATCAATATATATATATATATATATATATATATATATATATATATATCATATTACAAATTTCTTCTATTTTTAAGGAATGAACTGATGTGAATAAGAAATATTATATTCTGAAACCACTTCATTTTAACCGTACATGCTTTTCTAGTTAATAGAATTAGCACACTGAAGTACAAAAGTCATGCAATACCACCTAATATCTTATGAGGCAATCTTTTGCCCAGTGAAGAGCAGTAACTCGACGTAACACTGACTTAATAAGTCGTTGGAAGTCCGCTGATGAAATATTTAGCTATGTTAGCCATACATGTTGCCTTCATATCCAATCATAATTACGAATATATTGGCAGTACAAGATTATCTTTCAATCATGTTCCATATATGTTCTGTGGGATTCCTGTATGGCTAACTAGATGGCCAAACAATTTACAGAAATAATCTAGAATGTCTCTCAAACCAATATGGAATGAATTTGGCTTGGTGACATTACACATTGTTATCCTAGAAATTTAATCGTTGTTTGGAAATGAAGTGCACGATTGGCTGAATATGGTCTCTAAGTAGCTGAATGCAATCATATCCAGTCAATGATCGATTAAACATAACCAGTGGACCCAATCTGTGCCATGTGAAAAAATAGAGTGCACTATTTGGAGCGACTACCATCTTTCTTGCACAGTGACTAGTTGACAACTGAGCCCATGGAATCGAAGGATTTGTGTTACGATGAACTACTTTTAATTAATGCAGATAATAATAAATTTTTTATCTCTTATCTGGAGCAAAAATTTACATTTTTTGACATTTTTTCATGTTTTGTGTGTGCTTAAAAGAGATTTGTTATCCATCAACTGAAATCGTGACTTATTTTATTAAGTAATGTTCTCACAGTTTTGGCATCATAGTTGTCTGGTTGCTTTGAATGAAAAATGTATGATATTTAAATAACTATTTACACAATTTTTATTACAATTTAATTTAAAATACTAAGATTTATGTTAACAAGTTAAGAGTCTGTCGTAGTAATTGGAATATAACATTTTTGGGTGCGCGTCGCACGCTAGCAGTGTCCTCGGATGCAACGTTCTAATCGAACGTCTAGTAAAGCTCTAATTGTCTCTTCTCTTTGGAAATTTTAGATTGAATGGAATTAACAGTGCCTCTTCAAAAACCACGGGACATAATCCTTTGTTTTGGTTGGATAGTTGAAAGTGAAAAAACAGTTATTTGTCCTGAGCACTACAGGAATTGACACCTGCTAAACTGAGTATCTGATGTGGAGGTGTGCTTGGTTCCTAGGAGAATCGTACTCTATAAAGTCAAGTTCATGAGTAACGGAAATGTTGATTGCCTTTTCTCACGAGTTCAGATGTCTTTAATGATGACCTTATCCGGATGTAAGGGGTACCACTAATGAACTTGCTAAGTGTGGTTGCCGCACAGTCATATATGATCCTAATGATATGCCCACGAGCCCAGACCCCGCTGATGACTTGTTTTCTCGAGTGGCCTTCTGTTGCCAAATACCATTCACTCCAAATTTCACGGCAGATCTGTTGTACGTCCTATATTGATAGTTACGATTATTTGATTTGACTCTGTGTTGCTTGTTTGGTAACACTGACTACTCTACAAGACGTCGCAGTTCTAGGTAAAAAAATAGACGTTATCGGCCACTGCGTTATCTATAACATAGTAAGAGATAATATTTAAAATTAAATAGTTTCACACTCTCTTGACTCTGTAAATCGGGGAACGTTGAAATTTTTAACAATTTTCGCAGTGGAATGCCCCAAGTGTCTAACTTCAAATAGAATTCCACGTTCAAAGTTTATCACTCCACAGGTCTTAGCTTCTTCACTTAATTACGGAAATTATGACTTCGAGATACTCTAGTGATCTAACTCTTTCCCGTGGAGTTTACTGTATTTGGTAAATACAGGTGCCACGCCAACATGATATCCTAGTAATCATTCTATATTTTCGACCGTTCTTCTGGTCCAACATTTTTTAAAAATGGTTTTTTCCATTTTTTTTCAATGAACTATATTGGAATTAAATCTTGGTAGGAGCAATCTAACCACATCTGGCTATTGCACCATTAAACTCCACTATCACTCACTCAAAATCTGTTAATTATTTCCGTCGTGCGGCTATAATCATGACAGAAAACATTTAACACGAACCATTTGAGTACAAATGAAAGCCTTGACATTGTATTTCCTTTTTATACATTTCCTACGCAATACTGAAGCCATTTGGATAACTTTATATATGCTTTTCCATGACTTTAAGCAAATGTTATTACTGTGACATAGAGACTTTTCAGTTTCCGCTTTATCCAGCTTTACTGAAATAAGATCGAATTATAATGAGTATGAATAATGTTGTTATCTTTCTTGTTTCATAGTGCACTGATTTCTTAAACTTTAAAGTACACTCATGGACAAAAAAATTAGCGCACCAAGAAATAATTGCGTGATCGTAACGAAACTTGGCATGAAGGTACATGTTGGGAAGATATGCAAATGATCAGAAATGCAGCGTGATTACGCATTACGTATAGCCGGTAGAGGGCGTTTAACGTCTTTCTCTGTGGAGTATAAAGCAGGTAACCAAAGCTTGTTTGAGTTTACTGAATCGTTTACAAAGGAAGAGATGAGATAGACATGCCATTATGCCGTTTTCGAAGACAATATGAGCAGCTGTCGCAGTTTGAGAGGGGGAGAATTATCGGCATGATGGAAGCTGGGTGGTCAGCTAGGCGAGTAGCTCCTCAATTAGGCCGCTCTGATTGCGTTGTGAGGAGGTGTTGGAACCAGTGGATCCGAGAGATGTCATTTACACGAAGATCAGGCTCAGGACGACCTCGACAGACCAGTCGTCGAGAAGACCGCCACATCGTAAGAAATGCACGCGTACAGCCAACTGCTTCATCGGCTGCCATCCAGGCACAAGTAGCACCTTCATTAGGGACCCCTGTGTCTTCTCGAACCATTCGAAGGCGCCTGGCTGAAGGACATTTAGGATTGCGGCGTCCATTACGTGTGCTGCCCTTGACGCCCACCCATCGACGCCTCCGTTTGGAGTAGTGCCGCTCACGAGGAAACTGGACTGCAGCGGAATGGAACCAGGTCGTCTTTAGCGACGAATCCAGATTCAATTTCAGCAGTGATGATCCCCAGATTTGTCTCCAATCGAGCCTATCTGGGATCATTTGGGATGGTGAGTTGGGCATCCCACGAGTTGGAAAGAAATAGAGGCAAGGTTACAGCAAATATGGAACGAAATGTCTCAAGACATCATACAGAACTTGTACACCTCAATGCCCAATCGTATCGCATCGTGCATTCGCGCTACAGGGGGTTCAACAGGGTATTAAATCCTCTGTTCTTTTGCCTTTTTCTCTGAAATAAATGATCCTTTTTCTCTGAAATAAATGATCCTTTTTCTTTGATTTTCTAATCATTTACTTATATCAAAGTAGTCATTACGTATGTAAAATTTCGTTTCATTTTGACGATCCCTTCGTGGTGCGGTATTTTTTTTGTCCATGAGTGTAATTCATTAAAGAGCAGTAACACAAAATCATCGAATAGCAATAAATCTATGGAAGAGCTGAACACCTTCATTTGTGAAATGGTTTTATGAAAGAATAAAGCTTCCTTTAAAAATTTGCGCAACATCTGAATGGAATTCAATGATTTTTCATTAGGAAAGAGATAAAACTACTGGAAATAGCTCACTAAAATGCATTAAATTCCTCCACAACATCAGTAGTACAGACTAGTAGGTAAATAATAAAGATATCCTAATTTCTTAAAACAGTATTTTACAATACGAGATTTTATAGTTTTAAGATGTAATGCAGGATGAAAAAGGATAAAAAATACTGTTCCTTTTAAAAAGTTGAGCATTGTTTACAGGTAGCATATGAGGATGGCTTAAGAAGTTTGCACTTTTGACAACAAATAGGGTTGATTAGATAAGTTGGTGTTATCATTGTTTTTTCCATCTGTTTATCGGCATCAAAACAAATTTGACATTGATTCATAGGTTAGTTTCGGATCGGCAGTCATTTACTTGCAAACCAAAATTGATTGCTGTCGCTTTGACTTGTTACCGTCGATGAGACCTGGATTCCTCACAATACACCGGAAATCAAGCAATAAGCAAAACAATGGGTTGTTTCCGATGAATGTGCTTTAAGGAAATGTACTGGAAAAATTACGTCGACGATTTTTTTGGGATATGATCTTTGGATAATGCTACAGAAAGTAACCCCATTTCTATTTTGAACACGAGTACTTTTTGAACTATCCTCGTATTCAATAGGTTCTTTTTAACAATGATGACTTTCTAATGAGAAAGAGCTCGTAAAAGAAGATTGATAACTTGGATTGTCTTTGTAAAAGACAAATTAGAAGCTAGATTTTCAAAGAATACACTGAGGTACTTGGTCATTGCTGGTAATGATTCAAGTCGCAACATGAAAGACGATCATCATTAATGTCTTTGCTTCGCCTGTGATGTAAAGTCTCATTAAAAGTATAATTATACATGAAAAGTTAATGAGTCGTAAGGCTAATTATTCCCTTAAATGGACTTTTAAGTAAACAATAGATCTGAATCATTAGAGTATCGTGTTACCTACCATTTTTAAATGTTGCTTTCGTTGTGAATTGAGTTTTTGTTTGGTTTAGTGGGCATATAACTCGATAACACAATTTATTTAAAAAAAAACAAATTTTAAAAGTACAGAACTTCATGTATCATTTCAATGGAATTTAATTAATGTATAGATTTCTGTTGAGCTAGCTTAGTTTGAAAATATTTTTATTTAATATAGCATTTGATACACTGCGAGCAATATGGAATTTTTAACACTAGATTTCGTATTTTACACCACGAACTGTTCAAAAATAATTATTATTTTTACTAAAGGAGGAATAAATCTCAATTTAGGATTTTAATGGTTGTCAACATTTCCCATGAATTTTTGGCAAGCGATAAAAAATGTTAAATTTCATCTAACAAACATGTGGAAAGTTGGAATACAATAGCATTGACATATGTCTATATCTAACAAAAGAAATCCCGATTTTACTAAATATATATACACCTCAGTTTCGTAAAAGCTCTGTTACTTTCGCTATTATTTTTTACATGAAAATATCATTTGTAAATATTCCTTTTGTCTTTTGTTCTCGTTCATCGATTCTCCCTGATGACTGCTGTAAAAACTAATGTAAATATCAGTCATTTAAACGAAAATAATCCAACATTTACTATTATTCTATTTTAAATATGATTCTGAGGCAATTTCCAACTTTAAAATTTGAAAGCCTTTCAAATAGTTCTATTATTCGTAAATGATAAAGAGATCCCACATTCACATTTCCTTTTATCTGAGTTTGTAAATGCATAATTTATAATTATTCTTTTATTTATCCATATCAAGAGATAAATACTAGATAAATTATCACATTAACGGGTTCTGAGTAAAAACACTAATAAAAAATTTGCTTTTTAATGATTATTAGTAAACAAAGTAGAGGAAAGAGCTGTAACTTTTTAGATAGCTTTTATATTATCGTTTGTAACGAACTATCATGTTATTACATAGTTACATAACCAAAATTATATAGCTATCAGCCAATACATCCATCCATAGTAACATAGTCGTAGTACTGTTATTACATTGTTATCAGCAAAAAATCTTTGATCAGTTTTTTAAATCTTTAATGTAAGTATTATAAGAAAATTACTGTGCAACTGTTAATTACTCATGTCCTAAAAATATAATCATAAGGAATTCTATTTATCTGAATGACTCTAAAAGACGATTCCGGATCACTGGATTCGATTAAAGTAGTCTCTAATAATAAAATCCGAGTTAAATATACAATTCGGTATATAGCCTTACGGTTGCGTAAACGAATATAATATTCACAAGAATGATTCTAATTTTTCTATCTTTTCTCATCCGTTCTTAATACCTGTATATAGTAATGCAAACACGCACATGCACATTCATCCCGATTTTTCGCACAAAGCAAGTTTCTCAAATCAAACATTGCACTAAATTAGCTCCCGATGTTAAAGGGCAATGTGCTGGAAAGAAAACTCAAATTTCTATTAAAATTAGAAAATCTCTATTAAAATTAGAAAATTTCTATTGAAATTAGAAAAAAAAAAATGCTTTACATTTCCCAGATGTGTTAATACTTACTAATTATTTTTTTACTCCTTTTCGAAAGGTAAGAATGCATTCCACTTCGAAACATAATATCCAGTATTATTGTCAATTCTAAAATAAATGTGGTGAAAAAAGTTTGGAATTTTCCAACAATTTTGTCACATTTATGCATGATATTGTTCATGAAACGAATAAATTAAATGAAGAAAAGTATGTTTATAAGATCTAACGTGCTCAACATCTTAATGCTCATAAATCAGTCATATCAAGACCATCTTGAAGATGCTTTGGTCATACTTGGGCCAAGGCAACTGATATAAATCTCTGTGTTGGACGACAAATGGCATAGGTAAGACAAGTTGGTATTACCATTGTGTGATGTCATTAGTGTCCTCAGTTAAAGAGCATCAAAACAATTATGATTCTGATTTATCGGTTAGTTTTTATTTGGAAACCATTTTTTGCCCATTCAAAATTTGATTACTTCCGAGTTGTCATTGTCGATGAGTCTTAGATTCATCACTATGCATCAGAAACCAGAAACAACAATCAAAACAGTAACTTGCTTCCGATTAATTTGCTTTAGAGAAGGAGAAATTTGAATAATATCGCGCAGAGACCAGGAATTTCATGTGAAAAAAAGGGTCTAGATGTATAACTGGAAAATAATACATAGTTCCTGTATTTCAAAATTGTTTTGTGCACAAAAATTGTTATTTACACTATAAAATAGTAAAATATGTATAATTTAAAACTTATATTTAATTAAATAACAAGATTTCTTTTAAAAATCACAAATAAACTAAGAAGATTTTTCAAAAGTTAACAAAATAACAAAACGTAAAAATCACAACTGAATCATTAAGAAATAAGTTTTAGACCAAACAAAAATAGACAGATGAAAATTGCAAATTGAAAAGTGAATGATAATACATTATTAAAATTTAACTACAAAAGAAGAATTGCAAATTCAAAAGAAAGTAAATTAAATGAAAAATTGACAGAAACCAGAAATATCAAAAAAGATGTAGGGATTGAAAAAATTTAAAAAACTAAGCAATTTGAAGAAAAAGAAGCTTGGAAAACAATATATTTAAAGCTGTAATAGGACGGACACACACACACACACACACACACACACACACACACACACACAGCCACACACACACACACACACACACACACACACACACACACACACACACACACACACACACACACACACACACACACAACCACACACACACACACAGAGAGAGAGAGAGAGAATGTGTGTAAATAATTATTAATGATAATTAGACATAATTCTAAATTATACAAAATCATACTAAATTTACAATATCAAACTAATAATGATAAACCAAATGTTGCTTCATTTGAAACTTATTAGATATTTATTTGTACTCCTAATTCTTTCGAGTTTGAATAACTTTTGATATGAATGAAAGATTCTGAAAATTTTTAAAGCTGTTAATAGATTGACAGATAGATAAAAATGATAATTCAAAAATAATTATATAAATGCAATATCAAATTAATAAAGGTAAAACAAATGTTTTTTTTCTTTCATTTTAAACAAATTAGATATTTGTATTTCTCTCGTATTCGAAAAAATATATTTATTATGAAGGGAAGAATTCTGAAAATTTTTAAAACTTATAACAGGATGACATATCAAACTTTAATCTCATCAAGAAACATAAAAAAATTTCAGGGGAGAAGAAATTTTTATATGATGGAATGTTTTCAAAAGATTCTGCTGTTTTTGCGATGGAAAATTTCCCAAGACTAAATACTTTTCTTCAATTTTAAGCTTTTGCTTTAGGGAATGTAATAAACTTTAAAAGGAAAGGAATATTTACTTTACGTCACTCCTGTCAGACTTAATTTATGAAACTTGTATTTTTTGGCTCATAAATATGAGTTTATTACTACCTTTAAAAAAAGCAAATTAAATCAAATTTATTTCTTATCACAGTTTTGAGAAAGATTGCAAAGAGATTTGTTTTTTTTTTAAATACTTAAGTATTCAATCAGAATTATGGAGCAATTCATAAATTGGCGGAAAGATGTTTTAAGCTTTAGAAAAGATTTATTTGCATTAAAAAAGATTGAAAAAAGAAAAAAAAAATTCTTTTCAGCAATATACCGTATCAGAAAGCCAATTGTTGTTAATTGTTTTGAGAAATTTAAGCCTCGCTCTAATTGTTTTGTTTTATTTTCCTACTTATATATAATTTTACAATATTTGTAAAGATTTCTTTCAAAACCTTACAAATTTAGGAAAAAACATTTGCTACCATGTTTGGTAAATTTTTGACATCTTAAAACATCATTAAGTTTAAGACTTGATATGCCCTCGTTGTTTTAACAAGTAAAGATAGGCAACATTGACATTTCTGTTCAATTTTGAATTACATATAATGGATTTCAATTTTTCATGGAAAAGTTACAGTTGGAAGATTACTCTTACTTTACAGTTTAATTTTATTCTTTATTGTATTTCATCAAATATTGAGGGGCACTTTAAAATTGTTGCATTAATTTCTGAAGTATTAAATTAATTCTTTCTTTTAAAACTCACTTAAAGCATTAAAGTTTTTGTCTTAATCATTTTGAGAAGTTCTATCTATGTCATATGTAACGTACTGTTATATATTGTGTATGCTGAGCAAATTGCTGGTAAAATTGTTTAATTAAAATTGTTTGTTTGGAACTTATAATCATTTAATTTTGTTTAAATATAATAAATAATATAAGTTCTTTCTTATATATTTATAGTTATATTAATACATTTATATGTTTAAATTTTTTTGATAAAAAAAGGATAGAGTAATTTACTTAAATAAGGATGATTTAATTGTACTTCCATTTTCGTTTACATAGGATTTCTACTATATACTAATTTTGTACAACTTATACATTTTAATGAAACAAAAACGTTGGATATAAAACGATACATAATACATTAAAAATGTTGGAATATAATTCGAAAATCCCTCCTTTTTTATATTGGGCCTTTTTTAAATCGCTTAGCTACCAGGAGAAACAATAAAAGAGATTTAAATCGGAAGTAAGTCAGTTTTTGTTCCTCTTTAGAAATCGCTTTCGTTTTTATTTTCTGTCCTTCAAAAAGTTTAAGACAATCAATTACATAATATCCAAAAATTCTCTCAGACATGCAGAAATTATCGCATGTGTGTGAAAATATCATTAAATTATCTAAGAAATATAAAACAAAGGATTGTATTCTGTAAGATAGTAAATTTTTTGCCAATCAAAACGTTCGTAAAGTTTCTGTTGTATAAATTAACAAATTAAATTTAATTTGTAATGAATTACCTGAAGTGGATTTAAATTTGAAGCTTTTGTTATACTTTTACTAGACAAACTAAAGTGATGAGAATATGATTAATAAGAAAATCTATAATACTTATAGAATTCTATTTAAATTAAAAAAACTTTGAAATGTGTACTTGCCTGCTTTCTATTCCAAATCTTTGCTTTCCTTCTTAAGTTTTGAGTATCAGCTTTATATTTTCCTTTTCTCAAAATTTAATCTGAACCAACAATTTATTTATATTGTTTTTATTTCTGTATTAAGCTGCTGTTAAAATTTAAAACAGAAAAGTTCAGAAATGTTAGTCATTAATTTAAAATCAAATAGAAATTAAAAGAAAAAACATTAAAAGATCAAAAGTCAAAAATTAGTCAAAACAAGTTAGATTTAAAAAAAAATTTACAGCATTCTATAAAAATGCATGATAAATCCGAGCGAATTTCATTTGTTTTATTATTATTGAATCCATCGACTCCCAGATATTTTCATGAAACTACGTTTTTTTTATACCTCCGTCTGTCTAGAAATTTTTCTCCCATTCATTGACCCTGGAAAAAGTTTTTATTGCCTGCTCTCATATATACGTATATTTTCTATACAGTGTATAAGGTCTGTGAGATATGAAACAGTATTCAAGCATTTACAAAACGAAATATTTTTAGTCATTGTTCGCAAAGTTGGAACTATCTCCCCCAAAGTAGTTATAATGACGGAACGAAGTCGTTATAAAATAAATAGTGTAATTTTTACGTCTTTTTAAATACCAGGACTTAATTTCATTAAGTAAGTCCAGGATTTACGACTCTGAGATGCTCTAGTAATTTTTTTCTTTCTCTCCCAGGATTTGCTGCCTTTGTCAAATAAGTGATGCACACCATCATATCCTAGTGATCAATCTATTTTCAATTTTTCTCTCCTTGTTCTTCTATCCAACACCTCCTTTTTATCTTTTCTTGCCTTTATAAAGTTTATTCTAGATTAGGCAAAAGTTTTCTTTGTGTGATTGACAAGTGTTTGGTGAAAGACAAGACAAATAGAATTCTTGAGCCAATAAAACCAACCAATCAACCAAATTTAATACATTTTTTCTGATTGTGCATAATATTTCTCTTAATTAGAAGCATAAATAATAAAGTAGGGAACTGTATGAAAGTAGCTACATCCAAGTGATTCACTTTAATTATTTAACTTAATGCAAAAAGAAAATAGTCACAGTATAATCGAATCTAACTGTATATAGACAATTTTGAGGACCTATTTTCAGAATATAAGAATATTTAACGATGGATAGAATATTTCACACAGCTATCGTCTCTTACAGCTAAATATTTTAGCTATTATATTTACTCTGAAAAATCTACAGAACACACATAGACTGTTGCTGCAAACTTGCATCTAAATAGAAGTATAGACTGTTTCCATGAACTTTCTTCTAAATAGAAGTCGTTCGCTGCAAAAGCGCTACCCATTAGATTATTCAGATACAACGGCTACATAATATTATAAAGCTTTCAACATTTGGGGTTTTTAAAGTTAAAGTGTATTGCGAATAAGTTTTTCTTTTTCGAGTTAAAACTGACTCTGCAAGATTATTAAAAAGTTCAGAATACAATTGTTATCATAAATATGGTCGTGCTTGATTGTAAAATGGGTATCGCATGTCATTAAATAATCAAAATGTTACTAACAACTGTACATAGCTGATATTGGAAGCTGCGGAAAATACATTCAAATACTAATCAAGCTTCATTAAAGTTGGTATTTTTACATACACGTTTGCCTGTTTCTTAAGACATTATCAAAAAGTCCATACTGAATGTCAAATGTTATCATTCTTTAGATGAATGAATATTAGTACACTTTATTAATAGGTTAATGGTAAATAATTAAAACTGACTACAATCAATGTACCTAAGTTACATTTCAATGTTACCAAATGTATCTGAATTTTCAGTCTTCTTCATCAACATTTCCTCCTCCCTCCGAAGAATAGTAAGACACATTTTTGGGAACTTACAGTTTGAAAAAATGATACATTCATTATTCGTTTTGCAATATCGTTTGGAATAATACTTTTAAACATGTTTAATAGTTATACTGAATCAATAATAATATAAAAGTCTAACAAAGAGAAATACTTTTGTCTTATTTTTATAGTTAGTTAAAATTCTTAGAAAATTAAGTAAGTATATCTGGATGAAAAGTTACAATAAAAAAGAATTTCAAAGTACTCAGAGAGAAAGGCGTATTCTAAAAGAATTCTTTGCACCTTAACATCTTAATTGTGTCTTCACAATCCTTTTCAGGGTAACTTCAATATTCTAATCTGATCTTCTTCATTCATTGAGAGAGATAGGGGAAAGCACGATAAAAACCCTCTATATTGCCATTTGAAAATAGGATTTTTTCTAACATTTATGCATTATTCACTCAGTATCACTTCTCTTCTTCACTTTTCTATCTTTAATTTCCTATTTCGAGCTCTTGATTACGTCATTGTAAAAAGGTTACAACTTGTTTCTAGTCATCAACAGTCCAATAGTAAGCCTGGGTGAGGCACATAGCTTTGTGCCTTGTAGTTATCAAAACTACGCTAGTAAACCTTTGGTTTATAAATTCCATAACAAATATGGGCCTGTGTAAAGTAGACAAACGTGGACGCTTTTTGATGTTCCAGCATTGAAATCTGAAGCAATATGAGATAATTTTGTCGTCTATTTCATGAAACTATTCTTGTCATCTCCAGAGGGACGTGTTCCTTCAGGATCTTTTTCCACCCGCATCTGTGTCTTAAAGATGATGTGCATGTATTTTTTCGGATTTCGGATATTTATGATTAACTATCTCTTTCAATGGTCATGCGAGAAAACCTAAATTTAGTCAGTATCTTGGAAAAGCTGTGATAATCCTTTATAAAAGTTAATTATATCGAGATCACATACTTTAATATACCGTAATTATTTCGTTCATCTTCTATTATCAGTATGTAATAATCTCTAATCATCACAGCAGAATGAATAGAAAGTTATACAGTGATGATAATGAAGCTATTTTATTCAGATCTGGGAATACTTTAATGTCAATCCCTAACCTAATATACCTGTATATATGACACATACGTGTAAGAATCTAACTTTTAATATGATAACTAAGTACTTATCTTACCTAGCCAATCGGATTCGAGTCTTTAGTTGATTTAGAAAGAGAATCTGATTCACTGACCATTTATAGACTTTTTCTATGTTCACTTTCAAAGCTGCTTACTCAGCACAGGTATTCGTGTAATACAGATGTCTCATATTCATATCTTCAATTCACTATCTCTACAGTCAATCAGCTCATAAATTCTTGTATCAAATGCTTCACTGCTTATATAAGCTTCTCTTAAATTCCATTGATCACACTTCAATAATTCTAATCTAATCTACATAAGTCGCATTTTATTTACTGGGAGAGTTATTTAATTCCACTAAATTCGTTTAATTCTTCAAAGCGTTAGTTGAAGAAAAACGTGAAAGGCCCACGATATAATGTAACAGCAGAAAACGATGTAATATCTGCCCTACCGAACTCTTGCCATATTGTTATGAAAATTTTTCCTATGGGAGGGAAAATGAAGTCCAACTCGGATGATAACGACAAAGGACGATTTATTCGTAAACCTTCAAGACAACTCATAGGTAGCACAGCTTGGACAATAACAGATAAGCACAAATACACAGCACTTGCACAGTGTAGTGACACAGAAACAGGAATAAGGCACACTTTTACGGACAGTTACATTTATTTTAGCAAATTTCAGCTCACCAGCTTATTAGTTCTTACTGTGGTTAACCTCCGCAGGGATACTCTGCACTTCCAGGGCAGGATCCAACAATTTCCGGCAGATACAAGCTGCCTTTTCACAAATTCACCTGACACGACCCGCTTCAATTGCCGACAATTCTCAGTCGATCCATTGATCGATCTCCACAACAGACTCCAAAAACATATCCCGACAGTTCTACAATGCTCTTGGAGTATTCATAACTTTCCCGGCCAGTTGCGACGTCACATGGAGAAATTCACGAAAAGTCCGTAACTTTCTTCCTTATCAATTTTTCGTTTTGAGTACTTTCCATTTGCCGTCAAAATCGCCAAGTTTTTCGTCAAGTCGCCAAATCCGTCTCCGAGGTGAACAGATCATTGCTTAAACTCTCTTTTGTTAACTGGTGACATCTCTGTAATTCCATCTTTTCCTATATAAGAGAAGCTTTGCAAGGGAAGCAACAACTCATGTTTGTAACAATATATAGGCACAGTTGACCACATAGAGTTACGTGGATTGGTTACATTGCATTTATTAGTTATTTGCATACGAAAGCATATGCCTGTTTTTCTGAAACTTCAATTTACTTAAAAACTTTAAGAAACTATTTTGACGAGGAAATATTCATATTTTTTAAATAATAATTATAATTTAAACCTTGTATTTCCTAAAGTTCTCATAATTATATGGATTATTTCTGGATTTTGAATAATCCTACTGATGAGAATGATACTCGAGACATTATCTCAGTTTTTCAACTCCATCTATGAAATTACAACAGAACATGTTGCAGTCCTGGTTATACCAAATGCTAAATTCATTGACTTTGAACTTCAACATTTCCTGAGCTAGTCCAGTTGCTAAATTTAACTATCTCATGTTTCAACTACAGTTTAATATTTAATTAAATATTATTATCCAATCTTGTTTTTACCAAATGCTAAATTTATTGGTTTTGAGCCTTCAACCTTTCTTGAGCTAATCAGGTTGCTATATTGTCTATACTGCATTTCAACTACTGTTTAATATTTAATTAAACATTATAATTGTTATTTGGGAGAGTTTTCCTGATCTTTGTATGATTAGTCTGGATGAAAATAAATGTTTTCAATTTGAACGAAAACTTGGCGACAAGTGCCAAGTAAATATTGTTGCTACGGTTTAATTAAGCGGAATTATTGTAATTAAAAATAAACAGCAGCTTATTTTCTCAAGTATGCAATTGATTGCGTTCCATAAAATAAATTGCGAAATATTCCTAATTATTAACTTTCAAAATACTCTTCAAATTTAACAAGGCTACATTAATTATCTAATTACCTTTGAACTTGGAAACACTTATGGATTGGTCATAAATATACACTTACAAGAAAATTTTAGTATACGTAGAAACGAATATTAAATGAAGTACGACTTAGTTTTGCCTTCTTAAACGATTTTCTGTTCCTGAATTTATTTCACTAATTGAAATTAGTTATCAAATACCTTTTAAAGTATCATCTTGTTATTTAGAGTTGAAATGCCTTTTTAGTCACAATAATACAATTACTTGATTTAATTTTTTAAAATCTTTCTAGGTAAGTAGACAGAGAGAAATTTATAGAATTTTAAAGTGTGACTTTTTTGGAGATAAATATTGTTACTGTGGAAGAAATGTGTAACTATATTTTTCCTTTTTGATTAGAAAAAAGAGAATTTTAAACATTCCTATCTATAATGTTAGATGATTTTCTGTTATTTATAGATATTAGATAGCATAATAGTTCATCGTAAGTCTTAAATGTTAAATAAAAATTAAACTAGCAATAAATATTTTTTAATTAGGATCCATGCTCAGTCTAGTGAAAGATAACAATCCAATAATTTAACTTATCCAGATTTTGTATCGGTAATTTTAATAAATAAATTAAAAACATCTAATGCAAATTTGGATACAATCTCTTGACAATGCGTATCATCATCATCCTATAGATCCAGCCTTCCTTAATCTCGTGTGTCTACGCGCCTCCTCATCTTCGAGCTGCATCGCTGCACACACACACACACACACATTTATAAATATAGACGTGCACCTATGTTATTGCTCTTATAACGTTAATTATTATGATAAAATACCATGACGTTAACTACTTTGATAAAATGTCAATATAATTACCTTCATAAACTTGGTTTCAAAGATGATTTCGTAAATAATCATTTCTATCATGCAATTTAACTGCAAGCGTTTACAGGGATTTGCCAAGAGTACTAATTATTGTCTTAGAATATAACGCAAGAAGTACATACAAAACTTTTTTTTTCTATAACGAAATTTCAAATTATAGGTTTACTCTTCTAGATTAATCGAATAAACCCGCAGACAGAAAACAGCTGCATAATAATTAAAGACCTGAACTAAACTCTTACTTATTCCTGATTAAAATAATCATCAATTTTACCCTTTAAAAGGAAAATGAGATAATTCTGTGTGTAGTGAATAGGGAAAAAATTACACGATGAAATACAAAAGAAACAACCTTACATGTCGTTTAACGTATTAAAGGAGGTTCCTCATCTGCATAGCAAGTGGCCTTAATGGTTGCGAAGGCAATAATCTAATAAATTTGGACATGTACTCAACCCGGAATCGGACACAGTGATGAATAATGGAGTGGCTTGGGGATTAAGGGGAAAAGACGTTTAATTACTATTCCATTTTCCATTCGTTCTAATTTAGAATGATTTCGCGAAATATGTCACACGGTTGTAAGGAAGGATGAGATTAACATTTTTTTCTACCTCGAATTAGTTTTTGTAGTTAAATAAAATGTTACATTGTTATTGTAGTTTTTGCGTGATTAATTTTGGAAGCAAGTATGTTTTTTTAAATGAGGTTTTAAGTACATTTATTAATTGCGTGTTTTATTTCTCTATTTCATAGACTAGTGTCTATGAAAAATATTTATATATATTAAGTAAACATCTAATCGAACATCTTATTTATGACATTAAGCAATGTTATTGTGTATGTGAGATACTATAAAGAATTTAATCAAACTTGCAATGGTTTTGAATTCCAATTTTGATGTTAAAATTGTTGGAATTGGTAGATGAACTACATGTAGGAGATAAATAGCAATATTATCAATTTTGAATCGGCAGCACCTAATCAGGAGAAATCAGTTCATATATCTCACTACGAGAAATTACTTTGCTACCTCTTTTTCACTTTAAAAGAATGAATAATCAATAATATTAAACTATTATATTTAAAAAAACCCAGGAAAATATATCTTTCTCTAGCTTTCAGATTTTATATTGTTTTCTTGCATTTTTAATTCAGCAATACAGTGATAGTATATTATCAATATAATTATCAAAAATGGCTTTTAGAGTTATCATAATACATTTTTCTTTCAAAAAAATCTATTATTAATTTTGATTAAGAGGGGATTGTGGATTATATCAGAATATTACATATCTTTTAATTATTTTTAAGCGAATCAACAAAAAATATTTACACTTGAATGGAAATATTTAAATAAAAATATCAATAGCTTATTATAAATAATTTAATTGATGTTTTAAACAAAACAAAATTAAAGCCGTATGCTTGCACAAAAATATTTTACCAGGAAATAGTAATAAATATTATAATTTTTTTTGCTTACCAATCCATCTAAAATAGCTTAACGCTGAAATTTTACTTGTAAACTTTTTTAGTCATTAAAAGTCATGAGAGGACATTAATTGAACACATAGAAGTTCGTTTCTCTTTCTGAGAGATAAATTCTGTATTTTGCCATTTAAATAACCTTGTCATTTAAACAAATTCATCACTTTGAATAGTTGTAATTCATAAAATATAAGTTTATAGTACAAATTTTAATCTACTTAAGTGAAATTAATAATAGACCTCTAAGTAGATGTTTTTACTTGCTATACTTTTCAAGATTTTTATTCAGTTCTTTTTAAAAAGTACATTCTAAGTATTATAAAATTATTTCTCTGAGCTTTGTGATTGTTGACGATTCTTATAACACCGAAAAATTGGGGCAAAATAATTATTATATGAAGTTTTAGAAAAATATTTTTGTGATGAATAATTATTTACTTTTTAATGATAAAGGAAATATAAAGATAGATGATGCGAGATTATTTTTTATTTATTGATGTCATATTTTCGATAAAAAAATACCCCGTAGTTATAGAGATAATATTTAAAATCGACTAAAATTGTTCAAAATGATTTTGATGTTGTTTCAATAACAAAGATAATTTTTATTTATGCTCAAAATTATTTTTATTAAGGAAATATCAATGGTTATAAAAATACGGAATGTTTTCATGCATTAAAATGAGTTTTTTTTTAATGATTGAATGTCATTAGATTGAATGTAACTAAGAACTCACACATTTTAAAACAAATTTTCTGCTATTGTACATTATATTTACATCCCATCAATGCTGTAAATGCAATAGTTTATTTTAAGACTCGAAATGCATAAGGTATATACTTCTACACAGTCTAAGCCACTCCAGAGTAAGCTTAGTAAAAAGCTTACTAAATAAGTGACTTTGTTAATTAGTATTAAGAATTAATTGAGATTCTCAATACATGGGGAATTATTCCACTCTCATTAACATTTCAACAAACATGGATTACAAATCATACAGCAGTTTAGAATAATCATGTATAGTTCCACAAAGAGCTAACATGTTCAATTTAATCAAACATATGTACCAGAAGGGCACCGAACCATGGTCAACGCAGAATTCCATGCAGGTCACAATTGCTTCAATGATTTACAATGCGTTTGGCTAGCACTGACGGTTTTAGTGAAGACGTGGTATTTGAAATTTCCAACCATTCTGATAAATGATGCTATGGTAAGTTAAATTAATCATTTGCTAGCAAGAATAGTCCGTTTTAGGACCATGTCAGTGAATCCATTAAGGGTTGTTTGTGTGTGGGAGTATTGATTGAGGTAATGTGGAGTGAATACATTGAAGCTGTCACTGATTCCCATTAAGTGAAGTTAATGTAAAAGTGAGCAATTAATGTATGTAACAGAATGGGATAAGGTGTTGCTTGAACGCGTTGAGATTACTGATATACGAAATGAAGATAAAACGTAACGAAGGAAGTATTCAAGCAAAAATTAATATCTGATAATTCTTTAGATATTTATATTATGTATATTAAATTATTTTATTCAGCTTTAACATATTTGTTATTTTCGCACTAATTTTATCGGTAATAAAGTTTTTACTTAATTTAACCCATAAGTTACTGCTTTAGGTTTGTTAGCAATTTGAATTAAATCAAATTTTGATAACTAATCTGTTTCTCATTTCATTTGTTTTTTCATTGTGTTGATGACTTTTAACAGATTAAAGAATTTAGCTAAAATCAATGTTTGTCAATCTGCAACTTTAATCTTAACAAATATCTCTTAAAAAGGAATAACGTTTACTTTGTTTATGCTAATGCGTTTGAAAAGCTATACATATGTAAATTAATGTAATTTTTGTTTCAAGAATATCTAAGACTGATCTAGTTATTTGCCTTTTAGAAGAATGCCTTTTGATTTTCAAAACGATTAAGAATGCCATGAACTTCAATGACATCCAAATAAAATTACTAATTAATTAGTATATAAAAATCATAATAATGAATAGTAGCATATTAGCCCATTTTTAATTTTCAAGCTGTAATTTTTGCTGAAAAGTACAACTTACAGAAGGTAATCTCTGTAAATACAGTACATAATTATAACTAATCAATTATCATTACCACTGGAAACAACAATAATTATCGTAGGAGTTGTAATTTTACGTTTTAAATTTGACATGAATTATTTATGTAAATATAGCATTTACATGCAATCTTTTTTACGTGTATGATTTCATATATGATTTTAAATGTTTAATACTGATAAAATATTTAAAAATCTTAAATAATCGACCAAAATTTTAAAACGAGTGATAAAATAAAATCGAGGATATATTTTTAGTTATTTTTACTCTGATATTAACAGTAAAAAGTACTAATTATATAACATTATATTTGAGTTAAACATTATGATCAACATATTTATGGGAAATGAAAGAATATCGACCTGTTATCTTTCAAACTTGTTTTTGAATTTGTGTGGAACAAATATTTTCAAACACACTACAAGGGCAAATGTTAATATTTGGATCAAACTCTGTATATATCTAATTTGCAAACTTTGCACGAAACATATTTTTAAACTTAGTTTTTAAATGCAATGTAAATGTTTTCCATCTTGAGACTGAAATGCAAATTTAAAACAAAAAACCCCTGTTATTTTTCACCGAATCCCCGAATTTAAGCAAAATTCTGCTGAAGTATTTTTAAAAACAACTTCTATGTTTCAATAAGTATCTCACTATATACACAGAGCCTGATTTATGAGATTTTCCTTATAAAAAGAATCTTTCTAATACCTCCTAAACATATACTTGAAGGCCTAAAATGGAATTTCTTATTTTGGAAGTACATTGCCTTTTCCATGAATATCTTATGCAGGTCGGTGGTTAAGACGGTTTTTATTTTTTACGTACGGTAAAAATAGTTCCTCTTTTGCAATTTAAATTTCATTTCTATAAGCCATGCAACAAATGTGTCATTGCAACCGATGATTGTTTTTTTAAGCAACGTTTTGTAGAGACATGCATACGATAGCAATCATAATCTTGTGAAGACATTCAATTTAATATCTGTTAATATAAACGTTTAACTCTTTAGAAATTCATGTAAACACGTTTTACACTCGTGTTTTTTCTTATTGTTTCCTCACAGAATTCTCTAAAAAAGACACAAAAAGAACTTTAAAGCAAAAAAAAAAAAAAAATATCATATATGCAAAAATTTACTTTTTAACAAAAACGATTTATCTGACATCTGGTGCGCTCCGAAAAACATTTTTATTAGAACCTTTTCTAATATATTGAGCCATAGAATTGAGAATACTAACATTTTAGCTGTGTTGAATTTATGCATAAAATTGTATGATAGGATATGCAAGGTATTTTTGAATAAAACTGTGTTTAAATTCCCGATAGTTAATTTTCAAACAAGAGTAATATTTTTTTTAAAAGTTAATAAACGCGTAGATACAAAACAGTATTTTATTTTAAATAAAATATAGAAACTATTTCATGGATTAAGGGAATTGTTAGTAGGAATAAGAACGTGCAAGAAACTTTTTATTGTATTGTAACGTATAATAATAGAATAATAGCTTAAACATTCTATTCTATTACAGTTTACACTAACACATCGATCAATAACTCCCGAGTCTAACATTGAAAACAACATTTTTTTTGCAAAATTTTTTTTTAATCATCAACATAACACCTTTTGTTAATCACCTTTTAGGGTGATACAATCGTTCCAACGCTTTTCCAAATCTTTTTTTTTTTTCCAAAAAAAATTTTTTTTTCTTTTTTTTTTTTTCGCAAGAAATCTTTTTTGTTACGAGTAAATAGCGATAAACAGCTTTCTGAATCATAGACTCGTTGCTGTTTTTGTTCCATCGAAAGCAATCGCGGCACCCACTTGGAAAAAACATTTTCACTTCACTTCAAAAAACCTTTTTCAGTAAATACACTTCCATATGATATCTGTGTCATCTCAGCAATCTCACGGAGCTTCACTTTACGATCTTTCATTATAATTTTTGTCACTTCACTCACATTTTCCGGTGTAACGGCTTCCACAAGTCTACCCGAGCGTTCCGCGTCATTTGTGTCGGTACGACCACGTTTAAACTCGGCAAACTACCGACAAATCGTTGCTTTTGATGGACAAGAGTCCGGGTAACATTTTTCAATCCATTGTTTCGCTTGCACGGTGTTTTTACCCATTAAAAAACAATGTTTTATCAGAACACGAAACTCGGTTTTTTCCATTTTTTAAACAAACTACAAAACGACTTTACTCCACCCTCGATAACTCAGCTGTTTCTGGTCCGATCGACTTAAAATTTTGACACGTTTCAAGCAAAGGTTAGTACTCTAGAAAGACCTGGTTACTGGTTTACTACGAGTGCCATCTTTGGGTTAGTCTCGGGAGTTATTGATTGATGTGTTAAATGTTTTTTAACTTCTTGTTAACATAATATTTTAACTGCAAAACGAGATTTTTGTAGGCTTTAAATCAAAGCAAACATTTAACATAATCTTGAGAATGTCTATTACAATAGTGTATGTATGCGTATACACAAATATTGCTTAAATTATTTTATAAAATATTACTTAATATATACTTTAGCATAGTTTTAAACATACATAATGAATAATAAGGATTTTACTACTATTTTTAAAGACAGTACTTACTACTAACTATTTTTTAGGATATATATAATCTACTAACAGTTGAAAAAAGTGACTTCTTTTCATAGAGGATCAGCGTTTTTCAAATCTTGAATCAATGAAAGATCATCATTCAGAAACATGGATGATGTTTCCTTTTTTACTGCAATAAGCCTCAAAACTATCTGTCGAAATAGTATGAAAGTTTGAAGAGTGGGGTATCTGACCTTTTGATATTTAATAACTAATAACTATTCAAAATTATGAGATCTATTTCTGATATCCCGTTCGGCTGCCCCTAGTTAGTTCTTTTGAATTTAATTCATTTGAATTAATTACTTAATTTTAATTCTATTTTTGAGATAATTTATGTTCATTTGTTCTAAAGAATGTTTCTTCTATCTAATGCTTATAAGATTCTATAAAAATGAATCTGAAAAGTAGTTTATGAGAAGTTCATTTCAAATAAATTCGTTAAATGATATGTATTATATTATATAAATACATTCATTCGTTGAAGAATTAATCACATGTTAAGGATTACTATGATTTGATTATTTTGCAGATTAATATTTACACATTTTGAATGGAAATTTTTATGTACTTCATAAAATAATATTTTCTTATATTATAGAATATTATTTGTTCATTTTGTTATGAAATATTTTCTTTTACTGAGAAGTATGTTGATTTTTAGAAGTGCAACTTTTTTATTTTATACATGTTCTATATAACTATTGAAAAATGGCTAGAAATAATAATTATTCATGTTTTTTTTAAAAAAAAAAAACGTTTGTATCATTTAAAACATTAAAACAATTTTCTCTACATCTAGTTTTGATGGAAACATCATGCGTTGAATGTACATATACTCTTTTGAAAAAGAAAAAGAAAATTCTGGACATTGACAGAATAGCATAAATAAGGCATATAAATTCTTTTCCAATTCTTGCATGCAAAATATTTTGCAAAAGAATGAACAAAACGGATGTAGAGTGATGCCAATTCATGACAATATTAAAGTCGTTTGAAGCATTTTGCCTACTAACATTGCCAAGAAACAGTCAATTGAAGAAGAAAATATATCAATACCTAAAGAGAGAAGGAGAGAATTCGGAATTGCTTTACAACTACTGCAATCATATTTTAATTTAATGTTACCTTGAATAAATTTCTACATCTGATTCTAGTGTCATTAAAAATATATCAAAAACTGTTAAAAATAAGCTAAAGTTATACCTTAGAAAGCAAGTTTTCCCTGAAGGGATAGTTTATGTTAAAACGCAGTTAATTTTTCAGAAAAACTATGAGATAAATTTTCGTAAATATGACTACATAAAATATATAGTTTTGTTTGCTTACTATTGAATGCATTTACTTGAAAACCTCCTTAATTTGATCCAATTTTTGAATTTTTTTTTTCAATTATTTAAAACATGAACATCATTCACTCATCAATGGATTGAAATGTACAGAAAAAGGTTTAAGGAAATTTTATTTTAATCCTTTAAGCTTGAAAAAAAATTCGATTTATAAGTAATTTTCCATTATATTTCTCCATTACAAAAATGGGAAAAGCGTATTGTTAACGGAATCAGTACAGTAAACCGACATATATTTTTATCAAATGTATTTCAGTAAGATTATATTCTAAATCAAAATTTACTTTTCATTTGCGTATTAATTTACATTCATTATTGCGATGCAAATATCTCTATAAGTCATTCGAAGTAATAGA
This sequence comes from Nephila pilipes, assembly GCA_019974015.1. NCBI lineage: Eukaryota > Metazoa > Arthropoda > Arachnida > Araneae > Nephilidae > Nephila > Nephila pilipes. The sequence continues at coordinate 1,007,231 of BMAW01040185.1, forward strand.
TAAATATAAATACAGGGAGCTGAATATTTTCCAAAATTGATTTGTATGTTCTTATGTACTAAAATGCATCAATTACACTGGTTCTTCTCAAACTTATTTTCAAATACCTAAGGCCCTCTCCCACATATGGGAGGTATTTTGAGGTCATTCTCAATCTCAAAGGATTCCAACAATCTTGTTTTTAACGATAAAAGCCATTTCCGTTCGTTTAGTACCGTTCTGGCGCCGAGGAGATCCCACTTTTACAGAAGTAGGATTTGGAAAAAGTATTTCCCAGCCAAAAGAATTGGGGAAAAAAAATCCTTATATGCATGTGGGAGCTTATTTGTTATATTATTTAATGAGTAAGAGCTATCCATCAATTTATTTCACTTTTCTATAAATAAAAGACAATATATAATTCTAAAGAATCTTCACGAGATTCGCTTTTATATTTAGGTTTAATTTTACAATTGATTTAATTGCATCATGTTGGTTCTGTTTCGGAAAGAGAGCTCACTTTCATTTCTTGATATTGTTTTTGCAAAAACAATCGAATTTCAATAATTCGAACTTTTGAATAATTTGAATGTCTGTCTGGTCCCTACAATTATAATTTTGAAGTAAAAAAATGGAGGGAAAATTGAAGTTAATTTAAATTTTATTTTGGATTGCTTAAAGTTTTCGGATGATTCGTCTTCGATTATTACCAAAAATATAGCTCTAGAGACTTTCCTGTTGATCGTGTTTCTGAGGATAATAGAAGCGAGGGTCATTAGAATATTACTTTCCCTTTGTGAGATTCCCTGAATGGAATCCCACAAAACCGTCTTGAACTATCTTGGCCAATCTAAATTGCCTTAGTTAAGCTACACCCTCTGTTGTCTCATACCACGTACTGACATTTTCTCTCTTACTATACAACAGGCCTGGCAACCTTTCGGACCGTATGTGGCTCGACTGTTCTCAACCTGTGGCTCGCGGAGCTGGATCATGTGAACAAATATTTGAACTTTTATTGTACATAAAAGTAGCAAAGAACATTTCTTCATAAATCATTCTTATCGTATAGCATTTCTATGGGAATACCTCAATACATTGAATCAACTATCATTCCAGCTTTTTTTCTATATTGTTGTACAGAAACAATTACAAAGTTGAGCTTATTTTAAAAAGGCGTGGGCCGTTTAGCACGAGTGGACGATACATAGTGTGCATCTAACCAGTACCTATTGAAGAGGGAAGGTGTGCATTACTAGATGCGGGGAGTGAATGGGACTCGTGGATCAGGCGAAATAGCTGCAGGCATTCTGTCTGCAGCAAGCTTAATATGTTTGATCCATAAGCGTATGGTTCCAGACAGACTGACAACTCGGTGTCTTTTGACTGCTAATAATTTACCACCAGCATTATATTGTAACTTCAGGACACTTTTTAAAATTATATTCCGCACAATTACATTTAGTTTAATAAAATGTAATTTCCTTATATTCATTGCAGAATGTGCTTGATTTCTCTAATGGGGCACGGGTGGATAAGTCGTTTCCAGCGGTTGGAAAGTTGAAGTTATTGTGATTGTTTATGAACGTCTCACACTGAGAAGCAAAGTGATGGCTATTTGCGATGGACCTCTTAAATTTTAACCTCGATCAAGTGACGAGAATGATACATGAGCTGGCACCTTTCCTTCCAAACTTCCACACTGCGCCAAAGGGAGGACTTGGAACCTAGACAGATTTTTCGTGCATCAGCCTAAATGAACGGCAGGTCTTTAGGGGCTTGGCTTCTAACGACTTGATGAAAACCATTGGCTGCAAGTCCATCGCCATGACTATTAGGCAACTGCGACCCCCTCGAAAGGTGAACGTAGTAGTAGTTCTTAAAGTGAGAGTTTATTTGAATTGGCGAAAATTAAAGAGAAGCACCAAAATAAAAAAAAAGTGATGATAAAATCGAATTCCTAATACACACAATGCGGCTTGCTGGATTAAAATGCGTTTCTAAAGCGTTGTGCAAAATACTTTTGTCTGCTCTACAGCACTGACATATATTGTGTCATGCATATATTTTGCAAAATAAAGCTTTGCTTTTTATGTTTTTGAACGTGGAGATAATTTTTTTTTAAAAAAATTACTTCTCGTGCGGAAAGAAAATGTAATTTTTTCCCCTAGTTTCTTCATCTGAGAATTATCTAAGTTTCATAGTATATAATACTTGAATGAGATATATTAACTTGTTTAGTGTATAATAGGATTTTTGGAAGCAGTCGAGATAATATAATAATTGTGAAGAGAACAACATACGAAGGATCAAAAAATTCTAAATACTTGATATTTTTGTTGATTATTACTTATTTGAGTTTCTCCAGTAAGTTGAAAAATGCCAAATTATTAATCTAAATAAACAGTATTCTTATTAACCTTTCCCTTTTGAATATATTTAATTTATAATTAGTTAAAAACGCTATTTACAGAAAAGTCAGAACATAAAAACGTTTCACGTTCAATATGACCTCATAGCTAGAAGCCACGTTTATATATATCTTACCATCGTTTATATAAATTATAATAAACAGATTTCTAATTAAATTCACTCTCATTGAAAAGGGAGGGTTGTTCTTTAGTTCATTTCCATGATGGACTATTTTTCACAAAGATGAGGCGAATTGAATAGCTTCCATCAATTCGGCCATTTCCATAGTAATTAACGCATATTTCATTTGAAGTAAGACGAATTAAGACTTAGGCTTACTTTTTAGCTTATCGATTTTTTTAATTGCAACTTGCATTTTCTTCCCATTACTGTTAGGTTACTAATTATTATGTTTATTTCGATACAAAGTTTACTTTTGCAATATCTATCGATCTGAGAGTTGTGAGAGTATTTATTTTATGCGAATAAAATAAATTTCTTATTGTTCTTAATCTAACTTATGTGTATGTCTTATTTCATGAAATTTGGAGCTAATCCAAATTAAGACTAGATATCATAACTTTGAGAAAAACACCAGAAGTAAATGTATGAATATAATGAAATAAAAAATAAACGCATTATGCATAACGTAAATGAGATTGCATTAAAAACATGTAATGACTCATACTGTGATTTGAAAATGTGTATCCAAGAACATGAATAAGTTTAAGCCTTCTCGTTCAAGTAAAAATCGTAAGGCCTGTTTTGAATAGCGATATAATCAGTGAAGGAAAGCCGTGGTAGCTTTATGATCACGGTTACGATCTTTAAAGTTAGCAATATTAAAATAAGTTGTGAATTCGAGTCTTGATTATACTAAAGATCTATCATGTGAAAAAGTAGGAGTCAGTTCGATGCTCTTCTGTGGTATAGAATGGAAGTTAAAAATGAGGTATTGTGTGAGTGGGGTTTACTCAACATTTTATCATTTTATCAAGGTTAAAAATTACTAAATTGGTTGCGAAAGTCCACATTAAATGTTAATAAAATAAAAAACCATCTGCTACACTAATTCACCAAATGAAGGTTTGCCGTGTGAAATTTAAGTTTGGATCAAAATTCTCGCGCTTTACGGTGTTTGAAAGATAAATGAATAATAACTAATACACCCTAATCGAAATCATTGTATTAAATCGTTCGTGGTCCCGACAGTCTAGTAGATCATGTCGTGGACTCACGGCAGGCGTTGTTTTCGTTGAGTCGTGAGTTCGAGCCCTGTGCTACTAAAGATCCGACATGTAACTAGTGGGGCTGATGCATGTTAGTTCTCGTCGAGGTCCCAAGTCTTTCCGTTGGTGTATTGTAGAAATTTGTAGAGGGATGTGTTGGCTCGATGTTGTCCATGTCACCTGATTGATGTTCCAAATTACGAGGTCCGTCGCCAATATCCCTCGTGTTGCTTCTCAGTACGATGTTAATAAACGATCAATGAATCAAGTATTATATCGTACAGAAAGTAAAATAAAATCGAACAAAAATTTATAATTTCCAACTTAGCAAATAAACTTATTTATAACCCTTTTATTAGATTGGTAAATGAATATTTTCAACACGTGAATAAGACAAAAATATAGTGCTCAAAATTCTTCAAAAATAATGCGCGTTATTTAAGGCTGACAAAAGTTGATGTACTGAAACGTTCACTCATCTTTAGCCGTAAAAGTGTAAAAAGCTATCTGACAAAATGATTAACTAAATTTTTAATAGTAACATTCCCTCACTAAATACCTCACGTTTATAGCATTTATATAAGCTAAAAATTGAAATGTCGAAGACGAATGTTGCTGCTCCAAATACAGTTTTAGCATTTTTCCATTGAGAAAAAGTATGCTTCACTTTGTAGATCTTAAAGGCAATAACGTATTCATGAATTTAAATACCTGATTAGTTGTTTAATTATTTAAATAACTTATTCCAGCGGATTTTGTCTTGTATTAGTTGTCTTGGGATTTATTTATGATAAATTCAATTCTGAATGCAAAATTGAATATCTAATTGGTAAATCTAATCGTCTAATCTGACTGAAAGCATTTATTTTTTATACGTGTTACTTCAGATAAATTAATCAAAATTGCCTGTGTATGAATGAGCAATTTAGTAGCAAGTGGCATAAGTAATTGTGTGATTCATGTATGACTTCAATATTTTATTCGTTTCAGAAGTTATATACAAATGGCGTTTTCATTCAGAAAATGATGGTGTTTCTTTGAATTCTGTTTTTATGGCAAAAGGCTGCATTATTTTGTTTTTCGATGCTAAATTTTTAACATTCTAATGGAAGGAAATAGTTCTTGACAAATTTCAAGTACCAACTAGAACCGATTGAACCAAGTAAAATAAACAGCGTAACGCTTGTATTCGTGAAAATTTTGAAGTGTAATCTAGAACTTATAAAAATAAACAGCTACACACACACACACACAACACACACACACACA